>VZTR01012307.1:1479899-1562228 GCA_013400775.1 Chaetops frenatus | reverse complement strand
TTATTTTTATAAGGTTATATTTTACTTAAATAGACAAACATTTACAGTAAAAATACTCCAAGCTACTGCCTCTACAGTCATGGCTTTGTTGTTGTTGTTTTTGTAGGTGAGATACATGCTTTCTGATACATTGAATGGAGAAGGTAAATTGAAGACCAGTTTAGATTTATTTTTTTTTCCCTGATGGATGCACTGTGCTTTGGAATGGAGCTTCAATTTTCAGTTAGTATCTTTAGGCACATTTGTGAATTTAGGCACATTTGCAAATGTACTTTTTCTCTGAAGTGTAATAATTTAACTGAATTTCCTCCCTGTAACCTGTAGTCTTCATGTGTCAGAAACTTGAATTGTTTGGTGAACAAACCACATGTTTTTCTAAGTACAATTGGCAAGAAGTACCTTTGCAAATGCTGCTTTAAGTATTTCCTGAAGCTGCTGTGAATCCAGTAACACCTTTACTGGACAGGCAAATGGTCAGACATGTGTGGGTTAAAGCATTTCTAAGTATCTCTGAGTTTGCCTTAATACTTTATAACTTCACAACATACAATCCTAAAGGGTAGCAAAATATAATCTAGCCTTTGAAGTTGTTCCAGGGTGTCTAAATTATTCCACACTTTTAATCAGAATTAGCACAGTGGTAGGGCAAGGGGAGTTAACCAGTCACTAATCCTTCCACTGTTTGTTCTCCTAAATCCATATAAAATCTCTGTTAAGAGAATAAACATTGTATATAGTTGAAGAACTTGTGTTAGTAATTTATTTTTCTGAATCTTGCCAGTAACCCTGTTAGAGGGGGGAAAAAAAGCCTCTATATAGATACTCTTAAATATCTAATTATTGGTTGACCAATCATCGATAAATTATTTTGTTACCTGACGTGAACATCAGGATTGATCCAAGGTACATAATTCTCTACACTCCTTAATTGTTTTATATTTTTATGTTTTAGAACTGTTAATACTTTGGATTTTTCTGGGCTTTTTGAGATCCATTAAAAATTTAAATTACTGGTTTAAGCTGCCCATCCGTTAACACGTTTAAGATTCTGGCTTTTTTTATTTATTTGTAATACTGAAATATTTTTCATTGCATATAATTTCTGAGCTTCCATCGTCTAGCAGTTGAAGATTCTTCAGTTTTATCTATTAAGATTCCTAAGGAAAAATTGCTTTGAACACATTGCCAAACTAACACATCCCATTCAGCTTTAGTGAGGTAACATGTATACTGTGTTTGGGTTACAGAAGATTTAGATGCACTGCCAGAAAAGAAGTTAAATAGCAGTTTGAAAAGCAGCTTTTGAAAGGATGAATTTGTAATACCAAGGAGACGGAGGAGCTTTTCAGTTTATTTGAACAAGTAAATGAATAGAGAGAGAGAAAGAGAAATCTTTGAATTATCATTAGATATGAATCATTTTCTCTCTTGTAAAGTCTTTTCTATGTGTATCTCTCCATGGCTGTCTGTCAGTCAGAGTCAGTTTGCTTAAGGACCTGAAAGAGGCTGGAGTTTGCATTGTATTTGCCAAGGAGTACCACTGCCCTTCCACTTAACCATGTAGGTTGGATACTTCCCTTAACAGAAGTGTGTGCCTAAGGATAAATACAGAATCAAGCTTGGACCTGCTACATCTGCTGGTAACACCTTGGCTAGCAGCCCACACTTTGCATGAAGATCTCCAGGTCTGGTAGGAAGTAAGCCTGGTTTCCATGAGATATCTCTATAAATTAAGAGTCTCCTGGCAAAAATAGAGATCCATTCAGGGTTAGTAATTGGCACAGATTTTTGCTACCAGTGGTAAACAGCCTGTTTTCCAACCTTGGTAATGCCAAGCCAAGACTTGTGCAGTGATAGGTTGATTTCAGCTGGAGATAATCTGAAACTTTGGGCAAAATAGAAAAGCTGCCTCTTGAAGCAGAAGTGTCACCACAACATGCTGCTGGCACTTTAGGTTTTTTGAAGGGAAAAGATTTATCTTGTTCTCCCAAGCTCTAGGATAAGGGAAAAGCAAAACAGAAAGGGGAGGAGCTGGAGCTTGTGGACAACACACCAGAAATCAGATGGGCTCACACAGGCTGGGGAAAGAGGGTGATGAGAAATGTCAAAGGACGTTCTCAGTGTGTTGCTCGAGCATCCCCACCATGTGTGTGCAGTGAGAGCATGTGAACACATGAACATTCGAGTGGTGGCTTTTGTCCCACAGCCTCCAGACACACTGCAGGATCAACTGCTGCATTGAAAACCATTCTTTCCCCCAGGGGACCTAAGAAGGCTTGACAAATTAGTATAAGAATGCAGAGGATATGAGGGAGAACAAAACAAATATTAGAGCTAGTTAGCAAATGATCTGAAATGTTTAATGCTTCAAATAAAGAAATTTATTTTGAGGCAAAAAACCACAGTGCCAGCTGCTGTGGCTCTTGCACACCTCTTCCTCTCTGCTTCCACACCCTCTTGTTTTCTCAGGGCAGAGGAGGGGAAAGAATGTTGAAGCAAAATTTAGCAAAGTGATACTTTCCTACATGAAAGGAAATAAAAGAATATGAGGGATTTGAGTTACAGTTTCCCACTTTTGTAGAATTTTGTAGGTAAACAATCAGTATCTTTGGACAAAAATGGGAACTTTATTTTGCTATTTAAGACAAACTCTTATTTATTTCAGTGCTAATGCACACCGATATGTACATTTGTAAAGGACGAGTAAGCAAAATAAATGTCAGCCTCTCTGTTACTACTTTGCTGTTGGGAGTTTGTCATTGGTATTGTGATAGAAGACTTAAAGGGGATTTGAAGGATGATAAGATCTTGCTTTTACCTTTTTAAAATATATGTGTGTTGTACATTAATATGCAAATGAGAAAATTCTGCTGTGTGACAAAAGGAGAAAATTGTGTTGGTGCTTTCTGATTTGAAGAGGTGTTTGATTTATCATATTTACTGCAGTGTATTGTTCCAGCTAATACCATACCTATTTAAAAAGGTATAAAGTCTTTTCAAATTTCTTTACAATGCTTGTGGTCAGCCTTGCATGAAATAGCCATTTGTTCTTCTCATATTAAAGCTTGTGCTTTCATGTAGTTCTGAGAATTTCCTATTACTGTAAATTAATTTCACTTCATTAAGTGGCTGGGTCACAGGCAAGGGAATAATAGCAGCCAGAGACACAGGAGATTACTGGTTTGAATAATCAGAGATTGGCACCCACCACTTTCTCTCTAATATTGGAAAGAAGCTTCTGGCTGTCAAAGCCATTTGGTTACTCAAAAAAGGCTATGAATGTGAACTTGAAAGTTAGACAAGATTAAATTATTATCTACACAAACAACATTTTACAGTGTGGAACAATGGATTCTACTCCCTGTGGGAGACAATGGTAAAGATTCAGTTCTCTGTGTTGCTTTGCTGTTATTTCAGGTCACTTATGATTATTCAAAGTCATCGATTCAGCAGTCTTACATTATGCATAAAGGGCTCAATTTTGAAGAGATGACTCTAGAGCATGGAGAGTTTATTATTTAGATATTAATTTGTCCTCTCATGTAAATGATTATTTCTTCTGCCAAGATGATTATGATAGGGTCTAATAAAAAAAGATAACTCTTGCTTTTTTCATATTCTTTTTTCCAAGTCTGGCCCTATGTTTGTTCAAAATAACTGGAGAGAGACCCACTAATTTCGGTAGATTTCAGATCAAAGCACTAATATCTAAAGAAAGCTGAGTGGAGTAATTTTTCCAGTATCTTACTCCCCTTATACTGAATAGAAAGAATGAAGGTGCATTGAAAAGTATCCTGGGTGCCGGTGTTTCAGAAAGGGCTGTGTAAAATTGCCCCTTGAGGAGCAAACTGGAAACTACATGGTCAGAGAGGCTGAATTTAGTGTACAGCAGCTGCAGGGAGGTGCAAACAAGTTAGCAGGCCCCTAGAGCTGTTGGAATTACAGTGGATCTTCCTGCAGCATTTCTTCTGAAACCTTACACAGGGTGTGGAAGGGAATCCCTGCTGCTCTCTTCTCAGCCATCCCCACTACTCTCTGTTTAAACAAGGGTGAAAATTGCAATTATTGCTCTTTCTGCTTCAAACACAGCTCCTGATATCGAGTCTGTCTCCTCAGCCTGGAGCTGCATGTGGCACAAAGGCTTTCAGTGTTGCAGTCCTGTCTGGGAGAGAGGTGGGAAGACGATGGGTCTTCTGAAAGCACTTTGGTGGTGGCAACACATTGTCAGCTCTGTCAGAGGGCGGAGGTTGAGGAAAAGCTGACAGGTCGTGCCTTGCTCTGAAAATACCACATGGTATTTATTCACTCTGTGCCTTTGACACACTGGGATGGAAGGAGTGGTGGTGCTTTGTTCTGGTTTTCCCCTTGTACCCGTGTTTGTCGTGGGATTACTCAAAAAGAAAAGCTGGTTGTAAAGATTGATCACAAATTTATCAATGTTTCTATCGCATCCACATCGTATATGATGTATATCATGTAGCTAAGGGTGGCATAATTACTTGGATAATTCTGCAAACATTTACGTATGTAAATTCAAAAGGGGAATTTGTATCAGCCCAATTAGTCATGCATTTTAAATCCTATTGATATAAAAAGTGTGGCACTGAAAATTTATAGACATTTTTGAGTTGCCGTCTCTTTACTTAAAATGTTGAAGGAACTTTGATTTTTGCATCAGACAGATGCTTCGAACATCTTTTTTCTCCCAAGGCTCCTCATTTTCTGTGGTAGTAATTCAAGCAGTGATAAAAAACAAGACATTTCAGTTTATTTCAGTTATTATTACAATTATTCATCTGAGACAGGTTTTGATCCTTCCTTGGCAAATAGGATAGAATAGGAAAGCATGTAGTGGTTTCCCAAGCTGCACAGACATGGAGTTCAAAAGCAGAACTTGAGAAGCAATTCATAATCAGTTACTAAATGAAAGTTCAAGTTTTGTTAATTAATAGTGCTCAGTAGTCAGAGAGGATTCACACCCATGCGAAGGTTGTGAAAGCCATATTATGTCCTCCTAGTTGTTTTTAAATTACAGGAATAAAACAGCTTAAAATCCATCCCAAGATTGTTTTTTAATTGCTCTTAACCTACCACAGGTTCTAGCAGTGGAATTTCAAACAAGAATTGTTTAATAGTGCCATAGAGTAGTTTTGGTTGTTGTTACTGTTTTAGGTTTTTTTGAACAAGTAGGGTTTTTCTGGCAAATTACTGGCACTTGGCTTGGCTGAAAGATGGACCCTTTGTAGAGGATATTTGGCAGGGTATATATGCATATATTCATAGCTTTTCCTCAACTAAGGCTCATATCTGTAGTTACGCTAAATGAGAATTGCAAACTGCAGTGGCTGTTTATTGCTGTTTACTGGGCCCAAGAAAAGAAATGTACTCCCTATTTTTTAACTAGGTAGATAGGTGGAGTAGAAAATAATTTTGTTTGGTTTTTGGAAGCTAGTGAAGACTTGTTCTGCTTGTTCATTTCACACAGCAGTTTCAGGTGGTATAAGGTCACATCTCTGAAATAAAGAGAGTGAGGGCTGGGGAATCCTGTCATTGACTCCATCCCAAGAATAGAGGCAGAGGTCTCTGGGCAAGAAGGCTTGAGTACAAACAGAGGAGGTGTTGGAGTAACCAAAACTGAGTAAATGAAAGTTTGTTACAAATTCATCTTTTTGAGTACTGTGGAAAGCAACACCTGTGCTCTAAACTAGAGAGACTGTTACTCACTCCGAATTGTTCCCAGCTGAGTCTCATTAGCACGCAGCCAACAGGAGGAGGGGCGTCAACATAAAATCCAGTGGGTTACAACTCGGGGGGAGAGACTCGGGAAGAAACCTCGGGCTGTGAAGGAGGCACCCTGGAATTTTGTCCGTCCCAACTGACAGCACTGACTGGAGTCTCGAGGTGCTGTCACTGTGGGAGTGTGTCATGGCAGACAACAGCAATGACAGAGTACACCTTCCTGAGCCTTGTATGCCTTATTTAGGCAAGACCCAGAAAACAAGAGACACAGGGCTCTAAATTCCAGGTGGTCTTTCATTTTAAAATGAGCAGGAGCACCAATGGGCTAGAGTTTTCACACAGCTGCAGTAGACTCTCCAATCTGTCTGGGGACAAATGGGGCCAGAGATGCTGTAGAGGAGGAGGAAGAGTTTTATGTTTGTAGAGGTTTATCTACAGCTGGGGGCAAACAGCTCCATCTGTCTCTGATTTGAAATGGAGTAAATAGCTGGTGAGACTTTCAGAATGAAGACAGGCTTGTGTACTTTTAATTAATTTGGGAAATAAATCTTTCTGTGGTATAGGAGTACAGAGTGGCTAAGGGAAAGCAAAATAGTGGTATAGGAGTGTGCTGCAGTCTTCTCACTTGACTGATAGTTCAGTTTCAGCTGTGCAGCACAGACAGGTGAGTAACGTCTTGTGCTTGTTGAGAGGGACAGGAAGGAATCAGCTGACAGAGAGACAGCCAAGACACAGATTTTAGAGAGAATTGCTGAATAGACTTAATGAAAAGAAACAGGGAACAATGGGAGGTGAGGGAGGGTGATGTTTGAGCATGGTACGTGGCTGCTGTGAGAGGCAATTTGCACAGAGCTCAGCCGTGTGCTGTCTCATCTGACACAGCCAACTGAAGTGCTGAAATGTGCTCCCAAATGCAAGGCACCAGGAAATCTAGTGGGGAAAAGGCTTCTTGCCCCTTGTCTCAGAAATGTCACTCTGGATGGGAAAGGCATCTCTCTCCCAGAAGCCAACAAATGGTGACATTAATATGTACTTACTCAAGCTGTTTCAAATGGACCGGCCTCCTCTGTTTTCATTTTCCTAAAGCCACAGAAGGGAATGAATGCATGACATGTAGGTGGAACACAAACAAACTGTGTGCCCTAATAATTTACATTGGATTTCCAGGTAAGTGCATACTTTGACCAATAAATCCTAATTAGATATAGCCAAACTTAAAATCAGTGGCCAAGACATAGGCAAACATTTTTTACTTGTTCACATATCTATTAATACAATCCTGCTCTTCTGTATGATTCCTGAGAAGTTGCTACAGTGGTTTTCCTACCAGTCAGTCCTAGATTTGCAACGTTTTATGCATGAATATATGTGTATGTATCTGTCAAAATGCTCATGTACACTCTCAAGTTACATCAAACTTGAGAAAATCTGCTCATATTTTCCCAGGAATTGTATGATAAATCCAGGAGTCAATTTTTGAGTCAGTGTGGTGAGATCACAATTTTATTTAGGATATCCTTTATGCTTTGGATGGCACTGCTGACCTGATTTTCTTCCTTCCATTTTCCTTTTTTGTCTGTTTTATGTGCCTGTCCCCACACAGATGTGTGGGTGTGTATATCTATGTGTGGGAGCATAGCCATAAAAATGTGTATCTTTACCCAGGGAAGGGGCAGATATGGACTATGGATTGACAGTTCTGGCTGTGAGCTTCAGACTCATCAAGGAATAACCCTTCTGCTACCTTCCAGCATTCAATTAACAATCAAGCCACAGACTTAGGAGCAGCTGCAGGAGTGATGCAGAAGGGCAGAATTTGCAAGTGCAAACTTGCAGTGAAGTTCTTATAAGCTAAGCTTTAGTCTGAGTGCTGTAATGGAGGAAGTGGTAAAAGGCACAGATAAATGTGCATAGCCATGAGAACACATCTCTAAAGCACTTCTCAAGCAGAGATACGAAGTGAGCCAAGAGTAAGGATGTGTTTTTGTTCAGGGCCTCTGGGACACTGACAGTGTATCTCCAGATGTGTCTTGTCTTTTCCCTCTTCTGGGACAAAAAATAGCAGGTTCAGCAAATCCTTTGCGTGACAAAAGCTTCTGAAGGCCAGAAAGATTCCAGATTTTTAAAGCAAGGATACGGTTGAAGGTCTTGAACAAGGACCTTAAAGAAATGAGTGACTTGAGCTCCTTGTTCGGTCACGTGTTTGGGGGTGATGTTTATCATGCACTTGATCTCTCTGCCCTAATTTCCAACTGCAAGAAAAGGTCTCATCCTACTGTGTTTATGGGTTTTTTCCTGCTCTTTTCTATTGAAAACTCTTTCGTTAACATCTTGGTTTTCTCCAGTGGGAGTGGTATGAGCCTGATTGGAGCATTGTGGTGGATGGGTTTGCCCCCTTCCCAAAACTCTGTCATACCTACTTTCATCAAGAAAGTAGAGTCCCAGTTTTCTGTACTTAGCTCTGGTGTGTATTTTTTTGTAATAGATAGTCTTTTATAAGGACCTATTAACTGATTTACTTTACTAAACCATCTGGGCAAACTGGGTCTTAATTGTCTTCTGAATCCATCAGTTCTCTAAGATTTGAAGCAATATGTGAGAGACACAAGACTCCTGAGGAGAAAATCTGGTCCTCCTGGACTTGAATGGAGCTAATATTCATCCCATATTATTTTATTAATTCTTGAATCACATTTATTTTTGTGCAAGTTCTTCAGAGCTGAAGTAATCAGTCTTCTTTTCTCAGCCCCAGATTCAGAATACAGCAATTCAGCTACATAAATAAATGGACTTTGAAAAATGAGTTCCTTTTCTTTGGCAGTCAAGCTTTAGTAAATAAAAAGCATTATGGTAGACAATCCTTATCACAATGGTAAAGGATTACTGCTTTTGTACTTAATGCTTTAAAAAATTAGAACACCTTAATCTTTTAAAAACAATTTGGGTTTGGAAAAACAAATTACATTGAAGCTGACAAGATGCTTGCCAAGTTCCAGGAGATGTAATTTACAACATCTGAGATATTAAACCTTGAATGCCTGAGTTCCTAATAGAAACAGGGCCTCAGTATTAACTTTCAGCTCTGCTGTAGTCTATAATGCATAAAGTGCATATTTTTGTGTCTTTCTTCTAAAACTCACTAGGCTGCTGCTGGGTTTCTGTAATGTCTCAGTGGTACAAGATAAGAAATGAACTCCTGGGTTGCATGCTTCTGTCCCCTGAGAAGAGAGGCCATAAATATCTAAATATGTATTCCATGATCACTTCTTAAACTGATCACGCAGTCTCCTGAAATGGAGTTGTGTGTTTTGGCCTGTGGCTACTGTTGTGAGGTGAGTATTGGATCTCTACATAAGGCTTAGAAACCTTTTTATTTTTGGCCAGAATATATCTGTGATAATACTTGTATCAATGTCTTTCTGCTGGCATGGCCATGTGAGTTCAGCAAGGTGGGCTGCCTTCTTTTTATCCTCTTAGGGTACAAAATACAGGAGATACAGGAAACATACTGTGTTATGGTTACTCAACTATCCAAACTTAAATGCAACTCTCAACCTGCCAGTGACTACAGGAGTCTCTCTTTGTTCATATTCCTGCTTTCTTACTCTATTGACAACATTTCATCTGTTATGCACAGATACCTATCTATACCTATCTATCCAGCCATGTCTATATCTATAGATATCTTAAGGTCTAGTTGTTCATGGGTGTACAGATTGCTAGACCACAGGTGATGAACCCGTGATAACACCTCTGGTGTTCTTCAAACTGATGAAGTTTCAAATAATAGGCTTTTCTTTGTTATCTGAGTGCATGACCTTATTTTTCATAGCAGTGAATTTCAGTGTAATTATGTTACTTGCCTTTGGAAATCATTGCTTTTTTAAATGCTCTCTAAATACCTTTGTATTTATTGTACTTCCTAATTTTCTATCGTAGTTAATTCCTTTGATAGTATTTGTCAGATTCATTGCTGATAATGTTAAATAAGCAATTAAAGCGCTCAGGCTCCAAAGGAGTAACTGCTGAGTAAATTGAATAAGTGAAAACTTTAAAATCTAAGGATGGCAGAGGAAATTTGGAATTTCTTGAGGTCTCTGTTGTGAAGCTAGGAACCTTGACTGTACTTAGCTTCATTTAAATAATGATTCCACTTTCTCACAAGATATATTACCATTTTTTTTCTCTGACTTCAAGAATTTAAGTTTTATTAAATGCACACTACCCCTGCAGAACATTTTAATAGGTAAGGATTATTCTCCTATGTTCGGCTCTGACTGTAGGGCTGCTATCCCGAGTAGTCTTCCTTTACTTCTCTCGTATTACACAGACTCCACAATATCCCTGTTTATTTTTTGTTGTCTGTTATCTTCTTATGTTAATACCATTCCCTTTCTTATGACATTTAAAATGTCATCACACTTGTATTCTTCTTATTGCTGTGTTTACATTTTGCACTGCCCTCTTTGGAAATAGCTGTTAGTGTATCCTCATTAAAAAAATTTTATAGTCTCACAAATTAAAAGTAGTTTTAGAGACTGTAAGCCCTGTGTCCTTTTTAATTTTTAATTTTCTTCTAGTAGTTTCAGACTTAGTCCCTTAAGCCCACCACTGAAGTATTATCTAAAAGAAACAGCTAAGAAATGTTCACTTTAATGGAAACACTAGTCAGTGGTTACATTTGCTGACCATTTCTTTCTATCACAAGACTTATCTGTCTGTTCCTCTTCATTAAATGCATCCTGCTTCAATTTGCACTGTACATCTATCTCCCCTATATATAAATCTTACTTTATCCGGAAGTAACTTTACAGTGACACCTGACCTAAGTGAAGAAAGAATTTTGGTTTTTTTTCATTTTTTATTATTTCTTTTCTGTGTCAAGGCTGTATTTCTTGTCCTAGCTAGCTGACCTCTTCCTTCTGTGCTCTCTGATGGCAGGCCAGTCAATTTGTCCCTCATGCAATTCAACAGTTCCTGGGATTGTGTGAATCTCCGAACTTCTCAAGTTTATTTTTCCTTCATGTAGTTTGTGGTTACTTCCTACCTCCCCTGTCCTCTTTGCCTTCTTAATTGATGTTTTTCTAAGCTTCTGTGTGATGTCCTCACCACCCATAGGTCTCAGACCTTGGATTTTATCTTCCTCTGTGCTTGCTGAGTTCTTCTGGTCTCTTTTATTTGCTTGGCTGTGCTCTCTGCAGCATCTCTGTTTCTCATTGCAGAGAAGAGGATCAGTCACAGCTGAAGGTACCTGTAAATATGTGGTTAAATGCATGGCCTTGCTCAAAAGTTTGGTGTGCCTAAGTAGATTTTGCAAACAGAGAAATTTAACCCCAGCACAAACCTTATGAATAAAGCTATCATCAACTAATAGGCTTGGTTCTTGTTTCCATCTCCCACAGATTTTCCCTCAGGGAGGATGGATTTCATGTCAAAGTCCTTGTTCAGCACTGTTTATTGTATTGTTACACAACAGGTTGCTGTCATTTCATCTTCAGAAAAAGAAATTGATACTTGATGGATGCTTTCATACATTAGTCTGAAATTTTGAATCCATTTTAATGGGATAGACACTGAAACAATTTTGTGTTTTCTAGTCACAACTTTGTCACAAATATAAATGTTAAATTAAAACTCTGTACATTCCGTAATCTTTGGGGACTGGTTTTCTCCTCTCTAGGCAGATCATCAGAGGTTTAAAAAATAGACTAATTGTCCTCTACATAAATTATCCTGTATAAATGGTGTACCATATAGTGGATTTCATTTTTTTTGTCAGTGAGGTGTAGGCTACTTTAATGAAACCTAATAGAAATTATCCTTGTGGATCCTTTCATACCTCATGGATGGAATGATGGAAATCAGTGCTAAGGGTAGTATATCACAAGTCAAACCAGCTCATATTTTAAAATTAGCAACTTAATAGTTTCCCTTTTTTTCCTCCTCTGGATTTGTAGGGAAACTCAGGTACCTGAAAAATTTAACAAAAATCTGTGTTTTGTCAGAAACAATGGGGGAAAAATTGCACTACTTAAAGCGCTAAAAATTACTTAGTTTCAAGAGCAGAATCAAGGCATAGTTTGTAATGTATGCAGGTGTCCCTTGAGTCAGAGGATAAGCTGTTGCTCCAGACAGTGTGGAAAGGTTCGGTCTCAAAACCCATTTGTCTGTAACTTTGCAAACTCTGTGTGTGCTTGTGTTAGTTAGATGAATCAGAATTTTTTTCCAAGGATGAAATATGGGTTTTCTTTTTTTTTGTTGTTGTTTGTTTTTTAATTAGTAACTTTGCCATACGCTTCTGAATAACTGTGTGCAAGCCTTTAGGAAAAGTAATTATGCTTTCCAGTCAAATCTGCTCATGCCCCATTACTGTAATGTATATTTTTGTATAATACCATTCTTGCTGCCAAAGATAAAGCTGATGCAGACTGGCAGTAATGAGATCACTGTGGGGCTGCCAGTGTATCACTGCAAGCTTTGAGAAAGTGTAGGTGCAAAACTTCATGGGATTGGACCCACATGGTGAATACTTGAACATCTGCTTGAAAGAAAAATCTGCATACAAAAAGTGAATTGATTTGTATCTGCTTCCTGTTGGCATGAGCTGCACAGGCACACCGTGCTGGGTGACTCCTGCCTTTGTGTGCTCTTCAGAAGCTCGTAAGGCTTTGCATGAGGTCTTTAAGGCTGTGGACATCTTGAGGGAAAGGGAGCCCTTCCATACCAGCATTGCTGCTCCCCAAGGGCTTCCCTTCTCCTCCAGCATCCTGAGAGTTCTCACTTGGCAAATGCACAGCAGGCCTGTGTCCTCAGGCAGTGTCAAGAACAGCAGATAGTCATTCCTCTTGGCAAGGCTGGTCAGGAAGAGTCTTGTGGTTTGAGGTGGTTAGGGTGAGCTTTCAGGTGTTCTTTAATGCTCACACAGCCTGTGGCACTGTTTGTGCATAAAAAGTGCCTTGTGACTGACAAGAAGGTCCTCAGACCTGTAAGGACTTTGATTTATTTTTGTATTTGTTTTGCAATTTAAAGCAGAAGAATGCTGTAGGCAGAAAAGGACTGATTCAGAAGGGATTATGTTTCAGGCTGACTATTGCCATCTTTCCTTTAAAACCAGACATGATTTTAGAAAAATACATGTAAATGTATGTGAACAGATGAAAATATGGATATTGGATAGGGTAACCTTTGATGTTGATATACCTTTCCAAGTTCATAGAGCTTAAACCCCCATAACCTATGTTAAATAATAGCTTTGCATGATTGGCAACTTTGTTCTAGAGGCAATAAATCAGTATTAAGCTGTAAGTTCCTGAAAATCAACATGGTGTCTTTGCCCTATATATAGCTGGTTCTTTCATTTTAAAGTCTGTGGTACATGATTCTCAGAGCTTCAGCTATCATGCTATCAGGGCAAAGTATGAGCCTTTTGAAAGGGGGAATTGGGAATGTGTAAGTTTTGCTTTCACTTTTTAGTGCTGGGTGGGTGTTAGAGAGGGAAGAAGTTTGCATCTTTAATGGAATAGTTACCATCTGCTGTTTATACCTGCAAAAAGATCAAACTCTGGAAACCTCTGTGCAAACTCTACACAGTTATACTGAACTTGCAGTGCAAGCTGGAGCTGGAGTTTAAGCTCTGAGCAGAGCTGAGAAACCCCAGTGAATGGGACTTGTGATATGCACTGAAAGTGCTGTACCCTGACTGTGCAATGGGGCTCATTACAAAGATAGAGAACAATGCTCTGTGCTCAAAATAGGTTTCTTTGCCCAGGGTCCGTGCCTGAAAAAGCACTTTCAACCTTCAGACCAATGTCCAGTCAATCCCCTGTAGGCATTCCAAACAGAAGACTTAAACTGCTATATTGTTTCAATGGAAATTTCTTCACTTAATGGAAGATGGGGAGAATCAAATCAAAGAAACCAAAAAAGAAAAGCCAACCTCCAAGTGCTGGGCAGTTGTGATGAAATTTGGTTTGTTCTTTGGAGTATGACAGTGTGTCATACTCAGTTCACAGCAAAACATTACAAAATTCTTTGTAAATGTCTCTAAAAAGCCAAGACTTTGGAGTCGAATCTAGATGTACAAACCTGTTATTTTCAAAAAAGGAAAAGCAGTGCCGAAGCGAGCAAAATTTTGATATTCTTTTCAAAGAATTCATTGGGTCTTCAAATGCAACTCGGCATGTGGCTGTGGTAAAATTTGAAGTACCATATTTCGAAGAGGTTTTGTTCTTTAGTTAACATTAGACTCATGCCTTTACGGAAATGTTGCTTTCTGACAGCTGTGCAATTATCTGGTGTCACTACTGTGCCATGTAGTTAAATGGTCAACAGTTACCATGTTTATAAACACTGTGTGACATTTGAGCTTTGAGTAGCACATTCTTACTGAGTGCTTTTGGAAGAGTTCCATGTACGGTATTTTTATGCATCGTTCAGCGGAATGTGCACTAAATGGAATGGCAATGGAGATTGACTGTAATAAGCATTACGTATTAAATGGGAATCAGATTAAACAGAAGTCCCAGTGCATTACATCGAAATGATTAAGGCTAAAACGATAGGCAGTGCCACATATATTACAGTAGTTACTCAAAAACAATACAGCTGTGTATCTAGAGGAAGTTTCATCGGTCTTCTTAAAGTCTTCCTACAGTTTTCTTCATCTCCAGTATTTCTCTTGATTGACATTTGCCTCTTATGTAGGTTTCCTTCAGTGTATTTTTTTTCCTGATCAACTATGACCTAAGTAACATGCGAGTAGTGCCATGCAAACTTTAAATTGTATATTGCGGTTTGAGTTGTTATCAAATTATACTGATAAATGCAAAATGTCAGATACACCTTCTAATTAGCATTCATCAACTCCAGGGGTGTGTGCTAAAAGCAGGTGAAGGTTTGGGTTATATTTACTCCTTTTTGTGTGAAATGCCTTGTTAGCAACCAAAAATGGGATTTAGTTGTGGATGGTATTGGGAATTTGCTCAGGCATATATTTTGTTTATTCCTTTTGGTGTTTTTTTTTTTCTTTCTTCCTTTTTCCCACCCTTCTTTTTTATTTTTCTTCACCACCCCATTAGGCTGAGTTGTTTATCTTGTGAAGGAACTGAGACAGAGGTCAAGAAAGGACCATCACATATCGTTTGGACAGACCATAAATGAAATATTACAGAGTTTATGGGGAGCAAGAACCCTGGAGAGCTGACTCAGACTAATGAGAGTATAGAGATCTCCATGACCGATTTGGCCTCTCTTTTGTGGGAGATTCAGTCTGAATATGCCAGGTTTATAGGCTTGTATTAATGGAGGAGCCTGCAGTGGTTAAAACGCCATAGGATCTCGTGATAGCCTTTCAGTTGTTACTCCTGCTTCAACAGGACCACGGAGGGAAGAACAGCTTTTCTCTGCAGTAGGTGTCAAGCTTTATATTTTAATGTACCAGTGCATAACTTGAAAAAAAGGTCCCAGCTGGGAGAGGGCCGTCAGTAATGTGTTTATAGAGCATAGACCAAGAATGAAGTCATAAACACAGAGAAATACCAAAATGTGGACGCTGATGGCACGCTGTGCTTGTGGTTCATTAATGGCTTGTAGGAAGCTCCCATGGACCTGGATTCTGAACTGGCAGCTTCTGGTGTGAGTGTAGGGAAATGAATTCCACCATTGACACAAGGTGTGGTGGTCAGGGAAACACAGGTGAGCCTGCTAGGTGCCTTTGAAAAAACGTGTACGTACACAGTTCTGGGAATACGTTCGGAAAAAAGGAAGAATATAGAATTTCTGGCAACGCTTTTTGAGTAAAAGTTGAAATTGTTGGAAAATGAGGTTCAGTTAGAAAGAGACAGTTTCAGTGAATTTTCTGATCTGAAAAAAATACGTCATGGAAACTCTAAATTCCCATTTTGCTATTTAGAGAAGAAAAAGTTTAATATTTCACTTTGTAATAATATTTAGAAATTTTAGTTAGCCTATATTAAATAATAAAAATAAACGTACATGCTTGATACAGTTTACTGCAGCTGATTTTTTTTCTCTTCAAGATTCTTAGTCTGATTCACCTTAGTTTTATAAAATTTTATCTAGAGTTGGGATATTATACTGGAAAATTTTGTTTTAACTTTTGTTCTAATAGGAACATTAACAATTAAGCATTAGAAACAGTATCAGTTTGGAGTGCTCTTTAGTAAACTATAAGAATTGTAATATTTATATAAATAGTTTATTTATTGTAGCTAGTAATGGTTACTTTATTTTTTATCTAATGCTGCTCCTCTGGAGATACTGAGCCAAGAGGTATTTATTTAAAACACAAAGGAAAGAAGGTTCTAGGAAAGTACAAAAATCTCAGTTACTGCTACAGAGAAACTGTTTTTCTGTCAAGTGCTATAACCTATGCAAGTCACACCTGGACAAGAACTGCACTATTTTAATTGAAGAAATTCCTAAATATAAATTGGGTATCTAGAGGATATAGAATGAACCCATCTGTTCTACCAAAATTGACTTTTTCATATCTGCTTCTTAACTTATTTGTATCCAAGACATACACAAAGCTTTTCAGATAAACAGGTGCACTTTGATATTGTCCAATTAATTACTGTCAGTTGTATTGAAGTGGAAACTTGGTGGGTAACTCTTCTTTAGGATCAAAAATCAGTTTCCTGATTCTTAGGATGCTTTCCTAGACATTTAAATCAAGAACAAAGCTATTTTTAAAAATCCAAATCCATCTCCTGCAATGAAACCCAGCAGCTGGACGCAAGTTTGACTCGGGTTACAAAATGCTATACTGAAGATAGTGACTTTCTTTCCCCCCCTACTGCAATTTTACTACAGTAGATTTCAAAATGGTTCTAAAGATTTTTTTCTTATCTTTGGGGAATGAGGGAAAGAAAACCAAGTAGGGAAATAATTTCTCCAAAGATGTGAAGGGAAAAGCAAAAAATAAAAAGCTGCTTTTGGAAACTACCTCTCTTGGGACAAGAGCTAGAAACAATTTTCTTTTGAAACCTGTTCAGGGGCAAATGTAAATTGAGCTGGTAATGAATTAATGGGACTGATCCCTTGTGAAAGATTTGCAAAGAGCTGAGGTTTAGACATGGCTACTTCCCCAAGCCCTGCTTTGCTCAGGCCTTCATGAATAATAATAATAATAATAATAATAATAAAGTTTAAAAAAAGCAAGACAAACAAAAAAAAAAAACCAAGTAAAAAAATTGATTTATCCATCATTGTCATGCTGTTGTCTAGTAAGAACCCAGCTCTTCTGCCAGCTGTTTCCTCAGATACCCCATGGCCAGCAGTTCTGGGCCTGGGTTCTGCTCTCAGTGCTGAGGGAGACATTTGGTGCAGTAGCTCTGGGTGGGAGCCTGAGACCAGAGGCCCTGAATTGACAACCCTTGGCATGACCAAGGGCCCAGGGACTTGTGGCCCAGCTGAGGGACATGAAGCCAAATGACCCCCAGACTTCCCCTTCTTTACCCTCGGAGGGGATAAAACTCGGGTTCCTTCATTTGTGGTCTCTCCTCAGAGGCACCAGCTCAAGATGTGGTTATTTGTTATTGTACCAAGATTAAATTATTGTAAGGATTGGTGTTTGAGACACTGCTACAGGAAACCTGGGGCTAAGCCAGTAAGGAAACCTGTTCTGTGTGGAGGAGGGAGGTGTGCCTGTGAAGGGGCCTCTGTCCCTCCGGTCACTCAGGTGGTCCAAGTGTGACGGCCACAGGGGCTTCTGTGTGCTCAGACAGGGAAGTTTGCTTAACATAGACACCCCAAGGCTGGCCATGGTGGGGGTCTTGCAGTGGGAATACAGCTGTGGAGGAGGAGCTCTGTGCCAGGGCCTGGGGCCCGGAGCCATGGTCTAGGGACGATGGGTGACACGGAGCACTCGCTGCAATGCAGGTGCAGCTGCTCCCTAATGACAGCTGTAATTAGTCATCGGTTCGTGCCTTGCTTTCAGCTGGGATAGAGTTAATTTTTCTGCCTAGTAGCTGTTCAGTGCTGTGTTTTGTATTCAGTGTGAAAACAACGTTGATAACACCCTGATGTTGTAGTTGTTGCTAAGGGGTGCTCATTCCAAATCAAGGGCTTTTCAGTTTCCGTGCTCTGCCTGTGAGAAGGTGCACAAGGAGCTGGGAGGGAGCATGGCCAGGACACTGACCCAAAGTAGCCAAAGGCACATTCCAGAGCATCATGCCCAGTATATAAACTGGGAGAGTTGGCTGGGAGCACTGATGGCTACTCGGGAAAGGGCTGGGCATTGGTCAGCAGGTGGGGAGCAGCTGTATTGAGCATCATTGTTATTCTGGGGTTTATTTTTCTCTTTTTGTTCTGTCCTTTTTCATTACAGTTATTTTTCAAATATTTCTTTTTGTTGTTGTTATTAAAATGTCCTTATCTCAACCCACAGGTTTTACCTTTTTGTTTTTTTTTTTTTCCTGATTCTACTCCCTGTCCCACTGGGAGATGTGAGGGAGATGAGCAAGTTGCTGCATGGTACTTAGTTGCTGGCTGGGGTTAAACCACAGCAGTTGGCAAGAGATTTGGTTTTGAGTTCTTCCAGTGTCTCTTAGGACATCCTTCTCAAATTATTTTCTGTGAACTCCCTGGTTTGCCCTCTGCTTTGTTTTTTGTTGTGGAATGCTGTGATGCTCTTTATCCTCACCATTAAGTTAAAGGATGTGCAAGTAATAACTTCTGCTACTTTGGTATCCCCCCTAGCAAAACAGTCTGGTGGTTCTTTTATATCATGGATTTCAGGGTGGCAACCTTTGTTTCCAAAAATTGAGACACAACAGGAACATCTGTGTTTGCCATCTGCAAGACATTTCCTTCTAGGATCCCAGGGTTGGTTACAGGGCTTCCTGACATTCCTGCTGCCTGTTCCTCTGGGTGCACAGTGAGGAGACAACAGGTTTGTGACTACAACACTGCAGCATGTAATTCTGAACTCTTCAGCACATCCTGCTGTCACTGGAACACAGCCTGCCCAGGTCTGTTTGAACACCCACAGCATCTCCTCTCAGTTGTGTCTGACCACTCATCCTGCATTCCTTTTTATGCAGCCTGCTTTTTGCTGTTAACAGCAAGGTGCTGACCCTGGCAAAGCAGCCAGGTATTGTGGAAAAGAGCCTTCCCTATTACTGGCCAAGGATTGTTTCTATTCCTTTTTTTCTTTTTTTTCCCTCTGCAGAATTATTTCTGAACATAGCAGTATTTATTGCTTACTTTCCTAACTTCTCCTTTTAATCCTGCAACTGCCATTAGATAAAATAATGAACTGAGTTTCTTATTCATAAAGGCAGTGTAAATATTTGTTTTCCACTGTATTCCAATAAAATAATGTTGTTATGGATTATTGGCAGTAAATTATTTTAAGTTATACATTTAAAAGTAAACAAAACTATATACGTGAAACTATCTTTGATTATTTTTCATGAAGCTTCTTACTCCTTTCGTTTATCAGTGTTGCTATGAGATCTGAAATCTTAATGCTCATATTTTGATTTTCAGTGGCTTCTTATTTCCTTTCTATTGCAAATGCTTTCTAGTGAGAAATTGTAAACAGTTTCCTGCATTCGCTGCTCCCCTTCCTATCTTTCAGTTCTGGCCCAGTTCTGATAGTATCATTTATATGTTGTCACTTGTTGTCCCCTTAAGTGAATTACAGTTCTCTTGTTTGGGTTCTGCATTTTACATTTGGCTTTTGAAAAGTAGTTGAGGAGGAAGAAGGGTACAATCTCAAATAAACATTTTTCCAAATTTGTGGAAGTTATTTGCTACTTGGAGATAAAACGAATTTAAAGATGGATACTCTTTAATTTCCAGTGTGCTGTTTATCTCAAAAATACATTTGCTATTTGATAGAAATATTGTGAAACATTACTCCCAAGTGCCACCCAGCCCTCATCTACATAGAAAGTATAAAAGGAACGAGGACATTTTGCACCTGTATTAATAATTTTTCCATACAAAAGTGTAGCATATTTTCACCCATGAATCCTTCCTCAATAGATGGCAGTGCTTTTACTCAGGCACAGTGATCTCACAAATTCATAGCCTACTTTCTTTATATAGGGTACATTTATCAAATAGGAGGGAATAGGTCCTTCAAGGATGTTTCACAGACAGTTTTTTTTCCTTTTTGAATGGATGGAAAAAATCTCGAGCAATTGGCAAGATCCTGAACAGCTTGAATAATTAAAAATGGCTGACCATAATCTCCCAAGTGCAGATACCTTTTTCCTCTTTAAAGTAAAAAAAAAAAAAAACCTTGGCAAGTTCCAAACATTAAATTCTTTCTTACTTTGAGAATTCTCAATAAATTTCCTTATGATAACACAGATCTCCAGGACCTTGCTTTTCACACTGTTCAATTTTCATATCCTCCAGCAACATACTGGTGCTATCAGAAAGTTGAAACCTGAGAGCTGTTTTTCAATAGGGTTTTTTTTCAAGATTATTTAAGATGGCAAGTCTGTAAATATGGTACAAAATCTGAAGCACAGAGCACAAGAAGTTTCAGCTCCCTCCCAGCACGTTTTCCTTTCGAGTAATGGTTCACACTATGTGTTGCAGTTCTGAACAGAAGATATTTAGAGCCATTTTGACTTGACCACCTACAGTGATGTTTCTAAATACATTTCAAGCTATTAGAATGCAGAGCCATTGGCTCTGTAGGAGGAGCGCTGAATGGTCTGGCACTCTGATGACTAAAGATAAACTCATAGCAACCTAAATTTAGGCACCTCATTTTAAAAACTTTGGCCCAGATATGTGAACCCAGAAGAATGAGAGATGATAATTCATTTCAAATTCTCTGGCTCTTGCATCTCCCCAGACTGAGCACTTATTCATACAAATTGCTCACTGTTGCAGATGAATCACAAAATGTAGCCGGTGAAATAATTCTGCACCTGAGCATTATTTAATTCTGCTTTGCAGAATATTTAATGCTAGCAGCACTTTGCTTTTTCTCTATATGTTACAACACCCGGCTACTTTGGCCTTGTCTGAATGTGTTTGGGAGTTGAATAGGGAGAAAACGTAAACATTTTTACCCTTCTGTCCCTCACTGCTACCTTTCCTAAGAGCTGCTGGACCTCAGCTAGGTGGTCAGCTTAATGTTCTTCCCAGCTGCAGAGAAATGCAAGGGAGGCAATTACCAAGGGGACAGTTTTTTACTGCATGTTTAGGAGAGGATTATGTTGTCAGAAGTGTTATCTCTAGTGGTTCTCATCTGCTTTGACACCAGGTTTCATACTTTCCTATAATACTCTTCATGATGATGAAGAGGGTTACTGTGTGCTGTCTGTGTTGATTTTCCTCTTTTGATGAGTTTGCAGTTTCTCTTAGGATTTTGGTCTCTTTAAAGGAGTATTTCAGCTTGTGGACATGAGAAATAGATGGAGGTATGTGTGTTGCCCATAATTCTCTCTTGTGGTTGTGTGGGCTACAAATGAGCAAAACTTTATGACACAGTTACTTAGGCAAGTAATTTATATGCCATTTTTAAGGACACAGTGTAAGTTAAGATTAATGTTAAAAATGCTGATTTTGGCTACTTAGTGAAGTTTTACTTCATATTTTTGAAGGGATCAGATATCCCTTAGCCTACATTAAGGATGGATCTCTTGTCATTACACTGCAGCCTTAGAGGTCGTGGGTGTTTATTCTAAGCCAGTCATCTGTAGTCAGTGTCATAAGAGAAGGTGATTCATCCCATCTGACACTAAATATCTGAGAGGCTTATTATGCAAATATCTTCTGAAGAGAGAGGTGGTTGATGATGTTCCTGCTCAGCCCAGTGCTACAGTCTACACAGCCTCTCAGTACTACTGTAGTCGTTTTTGAAATACTGTGGAAATTATCCAGGTTAAAAACCAGTACCTGGAAGTACTTTGTTCATCTGTATTTCTTTGGATGTTTTTTTTGACTGGGTTCATTTCAGTGATTCATAGAACCATTTATAACAGGGAGATAAGAATACCTGTTCAATAAATGGGGTCATACTGGCACAGAGGAAAGAAGTGGTTGAAGGCAGGAATATTCAAAACTGTAATGAACTGCCTCCTGAAAAACATGCATGCACTGTATTACTAGGAGAGATGAACACACAGCAGTAATTGTTTAACCATGTATTAAGCAGGACATTAGCAATATCACTGGCAGTGTAGTGTACACCTCTCCATGCTTGCCGTCACTTTATTAGACTATTAAGTGTCTTGAACTGAACTCATCTATGTCAAAACAAAGGGGGCAGTTAGAAACTTCTATGTATATTGCCAGATCCTTCCACTGAGGTTCTCTCTCAGCAGTAGTAGTGCAATCTTTCCCAATTTTGGCTTCCCAGTGGGTAACACCTGTATGGATAAAAATGCAAACTGCTGAGATGTGATGTTTCTTTATAATATGTAGTCATTATCCAAGTTCATACCAGGAAGACAAAAAAAAGTGACCATGCAAATCATAACTTGGTCTTGATCCTTCATATTATGTAAATATGAAGAGAGGATGAGGTCTCCTAATAAATGTATGAACTTCATTTGAGCATCTCACTGTCATGTTTTTAATTAACTAGGTTAGTTAAAAGATAAACTATCAGAGATGTAACGAGGCAGAGACAATGTATTTTGGGAGGCATATTGAAAAGAAATTGAGCTGAGTAGAGTGCATTAGGCATATCACAGAGAAGTTAGATATCCTGAACTGCATGTTCTGTGCAGTTATTCATTGCAGAATCCCCTAGGCTGAGGTACCACCCTGCCCCAGTGTCCTTTTGTGGTGCCTGGACATGGTCAGGGTTCTTTGGTTTAGGAGCTGAACTCGGAGAAAGGTGGCAACACCAATTAGTTACTGTTCCATGAGGCAGGAGAGGAAGAGATGAAAAGAACTATAGTGAAACAATGTCAGTAGCAATGAAAACAATCGAAATGAGCTTTATAATACATTTTTATATGAGTTCTTTCTGGAATATATTTCCCATGTTTTATTTAGTTTTATTATTATGTTTCTTTTTATTTTTGTAGGCTGTGGAAACCAACCTTGCATCAAAGGATAGTCACTGGGTCTATGTAAATGAGGTAAGAAAGTCAAAAGAGAAAACACAGCTTGCTACATTCACTCACCACCATCTTTTGTTTCATATGTTTTGACATACCAAACTGAGCATACATGTAGCATTTTTGCTTTTTGAATGGCAGAAGGTTCAAACTTTGTGGTGTCATTGCTTGTCTATGTTAGTTGAATTGGCATAGGTTGAACACCAGAGGTCAAGATAAAGCTTCCAATATACCTCAGAGCAGCTGGGAGACTTTATTTTTACCTTCCTGCTGACACTATTTCATTAGATACTTAGGAAGCAGAGAATATCTCAAATACAGGCGTTTCTCTGCCAGAAGCTCACCCTCCACTGCTGTGAAAGCCTGCACACAGATGCCAGGAGAGGAAAGAGTGCTTGTGAGCTAAGTCCACTCAAATATGTATTTACATGATACACCTCCTTTCTCTAGAGCAGAACTCTGTTGGTGTATTGGCCAAGATCTAGAACAGCTTAAATTCCAAGTGTGATATTTCTCCTTTACAGTAAATGGGATCCTGTGCTGCTACAACTATTACTTATTTTACCTTAGTGTCATGATAGTCTAATGGGAATCTGTTCAGATTTTTATTTAAAAAAAAGCAATGACATGTTTTACCATATATAGTAATTTATAAATCACTGGTAAATGGCAGTATTTTATAAAGTACTTTATCAATTTCTAGTTTTAGTAATGATTTTTAAAGATAGCAAAAGATCTAATTTTAAAAGATCAGTGTTCATTGTCTTATTTTTGTATTATAAATGCATAACCTCTAATTTAATAGCCAATCCCTTTGCTAATTTCTCACTCCTTTCTTTGCACCTAGCTTATAATTTTGGATAGGCAACTTTTAATAGTAACTATAAATTGTATTGTGTGGCATTAGACAGGCTCTGTAATTAAGTAGGGCTTAGGGAAAGCGAGTGAAATCCCTGCTTGTAAAGGCTTTATTAATTCTTTCTAGTCCTTGTTACATTTAAGTACCTCCTGGTTTGGCAGCTGCTGTAATGACCCACTACAAAACATCAGCAAGATGTCCAGAGAGTCAGTGTTTATACTCACATAAAGATAATACACTGCATATTTCCCTCAACATTTATAGAGAGGGAGTGTTTGTGCATTTTTTACTGCTGCTGGTATTGTTCAGATATTAAAATTCACTTCATGAAGCCTGAAGCTGTAACATCATGATAAAAGCCTTCCTTCAGCACTCATGCACTAACACATGTACACACGGACACACACAAACACATCACACAGGGTGTCATTTGGAAGCTTTTGTGTTTTCTCCTTTGTGGCTAAAGACTGGGTAGGAAAGCTAGGAGAGCAGCATGTGAATTTAGAGGACTTTATTCTCTCTGTACAGACAATCCAATAAACATTTGTGTTTGGATAATTTTTTTCCCTTGTTCACCTTCCCACATGGTAGAACAGGAGTTAAATTTTAGAGGCAGAACGAATTTTATTTCTTAAACTTTGTTAGGTAAGCAAGGCCATCAAGCTTTGGATGAGCTAACTTAAATCTGTATGGCTGGTAATTACACAGCAAATGAACAAATGTGGAATATGAGTTGATCTTGAATTACACAACTGTAATCCTGTTTGCTAGTTTTCAATAACCCAGGTCTGTGCTGAAGTATCTGCTCAATTTGGATGCCATTGCTGGTGAGAAAGGACTTGGTCATCTTTTGAGAAAGGCTGGTGAATTGGGAGTCTAATTTATTGTGCAGGGTTGGAAGGCTGAAACATTACCCAGCAGGTTCTCTAGGGTAAGAGAGTACACAGGGATGGGTCTTTTCAGGCAGTATCCTGCCCTCTTTGGAGCCAAAGTCATAAAAACCTTACTGCTTAAAAAATACATATTTGTGTGTCTACAAATTTGTATTGTGGTCTTGAACAGCTTCTGTTTTGATATAGCAATAGCTGTCAAAAGTAGTGGAGATTGGAGGGGGGAAAAAAGAAATGTATTTCTAAATACCTTCCCCATTTTTGGTTTATAGTTCATCCTCTACCCTTTTTATTGTTTTTCATCTAGAAATACTAAATCATCCCTTGCTTTCATTTAGGTAGTGGTTCTACCTAAATTCTGGGTTAATCATGCCAGGTGGCTTTTTAAAAGCAAGAATACTTGTGATTCCTGTATAAATCTGTGCAAAAGCAAACTCTTCCAAATGATGACTGCTACAGGCTTAGCTGTGTCTCCAGAATAGTCCAAAACACTTTATTATCATTGACTGTGTGGGGAGTTGTCAATGACTTGCAGTTTTGACCCAATGGAAGATCTGTTAGAACTGGTTAGATCTGGTGTTCTGCTTGAACCTTTGCTGTTCATACCCTTGATGGTTGAAGTGACCCACCAGCTTTGATAGATTTGTGCTGCTTCTTCTTTTGGCAAGATGGGCACAGCTACTGGTGGCCCCTGTTTTTTGGATGTTTATTTCCTGTTTTTTTCCCTAGTTTTCTTTATTATTTTTATTTTTCTCTTATTTTTCTTTCTCTTTCATACCTGGCATTAAGCATCTCTGTTGGCTCCTCGTGACATTTTTCATTCTCCCCTTCTCTTTTTCTGCCTTTTCTGAGAAAATGCTGTGCCTTGCCCAGGGCATGTGTCTGTGGGAGAGCTACAAGACCAATACTTGAAACTAAATTTGGATGTGGTTGTACCAGGAGAAGTGCTCCAGGAGCCTGTGGCTGCTTCTTTATTAGCAGCAGCGGTCGGTCTGGGTGTATAAGTAGCATTAGAAACCATATTTCCCTTTTTATGGGACGTTTCATGGTTTTAAAATTGTCTCCATTCCAAGGGTCAAGAAAAGATGAATTATCCTGCAAAACTGGAGTATGGAACAAAAATATAATCAAATTAAACACAGTATTTTATTCCCTCATATCAGTATATTTAATTCTAATTACAAGTTTCTAAACATTCACTATTTTTACATGTAAATTAGTACAAAAAGCTGTGAACTACTCTTCCTGGAAGTGGAATGGTACAGAATTCCATAGCTAGTTCAAATTCATTGTTTCATTATTATGGCATCATTTCCTTAATTTCTTTTTTAACTTCTTTTTTATTCAGTAGTTTAATTGAAAGCGGTAAGACATGTTCAGGCAAAATGTTGAAACAGGAGAACACCTTTTGTGAAGGGCAGGTAGGGATGAAAAAAAGGCAGTGTAGTGTTATGTATCAAAACCATCCATACCCACTCTGAAGTTGAGGAGAGGTGAGGGACAAACTGGACTTCTGCCTGGAAACATGCAGAAGACTNTTTTTTTTTTTTTGGACAGAAATGCCCAAAAGACAAGAAATCAAGAAATTAAAATAAAGGAAGATTTCAATTTCCCTGGCAGTGTAAAAAAATAGGGTTGGGATACAGACAGGGCTTCACAAATTTCCTTTGATTGATGTTAGCTGTATCTGCTTAAAATATTAAGGCAGCCATCAGTTCAGATTCCATTATTGCCAAGGAAGAATGGGCTAAGGAAGCCAGAAGACAGTTGGTGTGGAAGTGATCATGCCATGAAAACATGCACTTTCTGGAGAAGAGGGAGAGGTGGGAAAAGGTCCATGGGGGTAATGGCCATCAAAAGATTGTCCAACTTCACAGCTTTGGGAAACTACTTTTGGAAAGATAACACAGTAAGTAAAAGGTGGCGAAAGAACTGTGGAATTCTCTGAAGATGAAGGCATAACAAGGTATCCTTATGGTTCCAAACCATTATCTTCACAGAACTTGAAATCAGAGATGAATTCTAAAGAAAAAGTGAATTTAAAAAAGGGCTAGCAAAGAGTGTAAAGGTGTAACAAAGTAAGGAAGTATAAAATAAGGCTGTGTTGCAGAATGACTGATACCAGGCATCATGATAAGTAATAAAAAAGGTTTAGATATAGCAGAAGATAAAGAAAAGTGAGAGGTGATTAGTTGAAAAATGAGGCTTTAATGTTTTTAGTTAGTTCCTTGATTCTGACTTTATAGAAACTATTAATTATTTCCAGACTCTTAAAAACATATTGTTCTAGTTCCCTTTTGTTTAGATGAATCTGAGGCACTCCACCAGGTGAGATTTAATATAGAGAAGTGCTGAGGATTTTGCTTGTGGCCACAAAATGAGGTATAGGTGGCATGCATCTGCAGGAGCAGCTTAGAATCCTTGTGGATAAAAACCAGAATGAAAAACAATGTTGTTGTGGTCCTGCTGAGTTAGCAAATGTAGTCCTCAGATACGATACCAGAAACATCCATTGTAAGATAAGGGAGGCAATTATTTTGCTCTGTTTGACATCAGCTTGGCTTTGTTGGATGGAGCAGTATTGCAGGTTTTGGGCAAAACACTTTAAAACAGAGTAAGACATGCAGAACAATGTTGAAAATGTAGAGGAAAGCACTTAGTGTGATGAAAGCTTGGTAAAATACGACCGATATGTAAAGGCTGAAAAATATGCATACAAATAAAACAACAATATGATCACATCTTAAATCTGGAAATATAAGGAGAACACAATTTAATCTTCTGCAGTAGAACTTAGATCTAGTATTGGAAAGTGGTTTATTATCTAAGTATGTGAATGTATAGGAACAACTTCCTTGGTTACCTTCTTCCATCCCATCATCTGTCTTGCTTCAGACCTGGTTCTGCTCTTGTTTTGTATTCTTCATTTTTCAGCATCCTCCTCACATTATATAAGTCAGCTAAATAATTTCAGTGTCAGTATGGAAAGACAAATGCCACTGGGCATTGCCTGATCTGCACCTTCTGCTCTAGGTGTGTCCATATATCTTTGTTCAATATGGTTATGACAGTGACAGTTTATGTAAAGAGTCACTGGATATACTTCTTACTGAGCCATTTAGTCGGTACTTTTGGTGGTAAACATGAATGTATGGTATCTGTGGCTCATTACAGAGCTCCAGCCTTCTCTGTCTAGTGAATAAGCTGGAATGACTGTGTTTGATTAGATTCTGCCAGCCAGATCCACCCTTGGAGCCACCTCAGTGATTTGGCTTAGCCAGGGATGAACTGAATGTCATGCTTCCTGATACCAGTCATTTGCAATGGAGGATTATGTTGTAATTGTGTGTGGTTTGAATAAAAGAATGCCCAGTAATGAATTACTTGCACTTTCAGTGTTTTAAAAATAGATTTAATTGTAAGGTGTAAAAAATAAGTCTGAAAATTAAAGATCCGAGCTCTGTCTTGACTACAGTTTTCACATGTTGCTTTTACAGTGTATTGAGTCTCACTGATTCAGATCCACATCAGAGCAAATACAAAGGAGCATTTGTCATTAACACAAAATAACTTCTTTTGTAGTTTCAGAATCACCACATTCTGTACCATGTGGACTAACAAATGCTGAAATTCAATATTCGCTTGTAAATTCTCAAACTGCAACCACGGCAGTAGTGGGGAGAACAAGTAGAAGTTTCATTACATTAGATTTTACTGTCTAAAAGATCAAGTAGTCACTAGAAAGGAATGTGGTATGGGGTAAAGAAGTCGTCCTTGTAGGTTAAGTGCCAGCCCATGTGGGTATTTCTCATGGTACAATGGTTTAAGAAGTGAGGTGCTGTTCACAAGGACTGCCCAGTGGGTGACTGAATTTCTGTATTCCTGTATTTCAATGTACAGTTTAATGCCATGCAGAGTAACTTGACTCTAAGGTTGAAAATGGGCACATTTCTTTCTCTCTTAGAAAAAGTTGTGCTGTTATTTGTCCCATTTAAAAGTAAACAAACGAAAATCAAATAGCTCATGCTGCAGCATTGTGGGGTGGATAGCAGAAAGGTAAGTTGTTTTTGTAACAGCCCCTGCAAAAAGATGCTTTTTTTAATAGATAGAATGTGGTAAAGCAGTTGACCCTCATGTACTAGCCTGAGCTTAATAATTGGGCTTTTGAAAAATCATCAATAGCTTTTACAGTGCTAAGCAAAAACGTGCTTTAAAAAATAAGGCAGGGATCAGTTTGTTCTTGGTGGAAATTTGTTTTCAATAAGAAATTTGAAACAAATAGCTGTAGTAGTAGAGTATTACGTGAATTCCAAATCCATAGGAAAGCAAAGTATTCAATAGTAAGACAACTGAAATTCTTCTAAGCTTTAATTAAAAAAATAAATCTAAACTGTGATTAACACCCAGAAAAAGTTGCTTTTGAATATTTTCTCTTTTCAATCCTCAGGAAAAATCCAGATTTGAAAAAATTGGAGTTAGTAAGCACAGAGAAACTACTAAAGCAAATGCAGCTGTAGTATCTTTGGTTAAATTCTTCCCAGCTATGACGATATTTGTCAGAAAAGCCCTCTTAGCTGAGAAAGAGAAGGTAGAAATGAAGTAGCAAGAAAAGTTCTTGGAGGTTTTTTTTGCAGGAAAAATTATTAAAAAATTTCGGAAATATAGCAAGAGTAGGCAATTCGTCAGAGAAGCCTTAGACAGGAAGTTAGAGTGCTAAGGGACTTGTGGAACTCTGGGCCATGTGGAGATGACATTGTCCTCATCACTTCAATACCAGTCAAAAGATTTTAGACAGCAGTTGACCTTATTCTTCATTTTTGGACAGATGATGCTTTCCAAATGATGCTGGTGGTACTGCTAGCAGATTAATTTATAGATCTTCAGTGGACAGGTAAAACTTTCCCAAGCTCAGCCCAGGTGATCAGTCAAAGCATAGTGCAGAAAAGTGGCTATTGATGCTCTTCCTTCCTCCTCTCAGGACATTCACTCAGAGCATCTTTCTGCTAATCTTTCTCTGGACTCAAGCTCAATTCTTTTTTCTGCCGTTTTTATAGGTCTCTCTTCACCACTGGTTCATTGTCTATAGGAGGCAGTTTTCTATATGAGGGACAAGAAAGTTACTCATCAACCCCCTGGTGTGATATATTTGTTACTTTCCATTTCCATCCTGCACTTCCATCGTTCATGCCAATATTTGTTTTCTTTCCTTTCACCACATCAGACATGCCCAGTGTGTCTGTGGTTACTGGCCCTCTTGATTTGAGAATCAAATGGCTTCTCAGCTGTCATCTGGGCACTTCTTTATTATTTTCCTTTAGAAGATATTTTTAATAAGTTGAGAAAATGAGCAGAAAATAGAATAGTAATTATCAGATAAAGTCTATCTCAGCAAGATACTTTTCTCCCCAAGGACAGCATGTAGGAAGGTGTTAGATAATGAATGATGAGCAGAGTTTTCTTAGCACATGGCTGTAGAGTAATATTGGGAAAACTCACTTTGGAAGAAAAAGACCTTATAAATGCAGTGGTTTTTCTTCACTTTTTTTTGAGAATATTTTTCCAAAAATGCCTGTGTTATATGCATTTTTTGTCATCAGCAGTTAGTCCCCATGTAAATTCTTGTGGCCTAATTTTTGCTTGGGTAGAGCCAGGACTGGGGTTCTGCTCACTTTTTCTTTTGATATGGAAGTGCCTAAGATTATTTTCTTTGTTTCATTTTAAAGCACCAATCTGTGTAATGGTATTTGTGTTTATTTTGATAACCAGAAGTTAGTAAATCTTTAACACTTCCCCATGTCTTACTTTTTCTTGGAAAAATCCAGACCTTTTAATGTTCATTTATGAATGCAAGTGGGGCAAGCATTCGAAGATATTCTCAATTTATACAAAAATACAGAGTAAAAAAGTTTAAAAATCGAATAGAAATACAAGGAACACAGTGTGGAAATTTCATAAGATTTAGGAAATGACACATTTCAATGCAAAATGTAGCAATTTGCAATTACAATTTATTCTAATTGTATTCCAGGTAGTCTATATTTATTACTTGCCTAAGGAAATCTCACTTCTCTCCTTTCGGCCACGATCCTTAACACCACAACATTTTTATTTATTTATTTATTTATTTATTCTTAAAAAAAAATCTGTGCATTTTCTTTTTCTGAAAAATGCTTGAAATTTATACAAAACTTGAGACAGTGCTGGATATGTGCCTGCATCCTGCCCAAAGAAATTTGTAGGGTTTAGGACTGGCCTGATTCTAATGCTGTGGAATTACACAAAGTCTCAGTCAGCTGGGAGCAAGGCCATGGATGAGCTTTGATGAGTTGTTTGATCAGTGAATTCCACACTCATATCAATGGTGGGGTTTTTTGTTTGTTTAGTCCAGCTTTTACTAACTATAATTTTGTGTGCTTCCCCCCGCCCCGAGAATTTTTAGTATGGAGTAATATTTTGTTAAATCAGAGGATATTTTAATCTAAAGGCACTCACTATGATCTGAGAAAGACATCTGGACACCCAGTGCAGCGTCCTTATATCTATAAATAGAGCTAATTAAATTAAATGATGACTACATCCCTGTAGAGACTTCTAGGGGCATTGGGTAAAAAGAAGTGGGTTGTAGTGCTGGGTGTGTGGGAGGACAGTGAGGATGGGAACTGGACAGGTGATTGTGCACACTTGTATTAGAACGTTTTCTGTGGTAACAAAAGTGGATAGTGTCCTTTCTTTAAAGAATTCATCTTTTTATTTACATATATGTGTGTATCTACATGTGTGTGTGTTGGTTCATGTGGGATGCAGAGAAGCCAGCAATATGTAAATGTTGAATAAATCTATCTAGAGAGTAAGCCGGTGTGAACCTTTGAGAAAAATAGCTAATGAAATGATATTTTCTGAATTTTCAACATGTGTTCATTTATAGATGTAAAAAATGCATTGAAGGAGTTAAAATAACCCAACAAACAGTATTGATTCTACTGAAAAAGTCCAAGTAAATCTCTAGCTTGTCTCCATGAGCATCCTTGTTTTCACTGCTGTTCTGTTTAATCCTCCAGTTTTCTCAGGGATGTGTTTTCTGGAAATATGTTTCGGTTTTAAATTATTAATGTCATTAAAATTTATAATTTTCTGTCATTACCTCTAGGAAAATAGAGATTGTAATGTGAAACATAATTGTCTCATTTTGTGATCTGTGTTATGATAGTTGAGCACAACTAAAGCGGGTTTAAGTATTCCCCTGAGCAATATGACATGGTATTGCAAACTAACTGAAATTGTGTGTGTGCAGATAAATAAACAGATAAACCAATTCCACAAATGACCAATATTTGTATTTCTGAGATGTCTTTGAAAGGCTGTGTATCACTTAGAAGGGGACACAAAATGTGTGTGGTGTGAGTGGAACTGAAGGTTTGGATGATTTGTGATACTTTTTTTTGGTGTGTTTTCAGCCATTTGGTCTGAGTGTGCCTCTCACGGAATGCAGCCTAGGAGGTTATGAGTTAAAACTGTGCCATAAAATTGTCTCTCCCTCAGATTTCAGCTTAGACATGGTGTGTGGTTTTAACAGCCCTCAGCTCCACAGAGGAGAAATCTGGAGGCATCTGTAGAGCTTGGGAGTCTGCCACACTGTCTCCTTGCAAGGCTAGGAAATGCTGCCCAGTGTCTTCTGTTAAGCCTCAAAATGTTTGTCTTCTATAAGAATATATTTATTTTCTGATTTACTGTTTTCATGCCACACCGGTTGGTCTGTCATTAATGCAGTGAATTTCACCTTCTGCAAAGTTAAAAATTCATGCTCCCAAAAACACAATGGGAAATTGGCAAAGAAGCACTAAATTGAGCCAAGGTACAGTACTAGTCAACCATAACAAGTAATTATTATAACCCCATGGTCATTTCACTCACAGCTTGACAGAGAAAATGGCAAGAAAACAAATTTTTTTTTTTTCTTGGATGTTAAATGTGCAGGGCCAGGTTCCCTTCTGCTGAAGACACATCCCAAGGTGTGGGCCCTGTTGAGCAGGTGACTGCAGCACCATGAGTACTTTGCAGCCCCCTGAGATGCAGGGGGCTGAGAGAGAGAGCCCTGTGCAGGCTGGGCACTGGGCTGGCCCAGCTGTGCTGGGGACAGGCTGATGTGACTTGCAGATGCTGCTGGTGGCCCTGGTGAGGATTGGGAGGTACAGCAGGTGCCTGGGGGCTGAGTGCAGGCAGCAGTGCCTGCCTTCTTCACAGTGAACTCCTGCCAGCACGAAAATACCACAAGCTACACCTTTGTTAGGAGTTCAGGATCAGCTAAGCCTGTGATTTTCAAACTGGGATTTAAAAAAGAGGTTTTGGTTTTGTGTGTTTCTTTAAATGCAGAATATGCAAAGCATGGAGATGAGCTGGCTTCAGTCTCCCTGTAAAAGCAGTAGATGCAGGCTCAGTCCCAGGATGGATTAGGAGGTTGGGGTGTGTGAAGGTCTACAGAGAAGCTTTTGAAATTGTGAAGCCTGGAAAGAAAAGCAGCCTGTCCTTGAGGTCTCCTTATATCTTATCCCAAATTATTCTGTGTGCAGAAACAAATGTTCCTAAATGTGTCAGACCCCTCCATAAAGTTTGTCCTATCTTTTATTTCCTAGTACAGACAACCTCAAAATGCTTCCTTGAGTCATTATCAGGATTAGTCTGCAGAAATGATCTACTGTACTTAAGGGAAAAGTGCTTTCTTGTAATGTTCACAGGTGAAAGAACCATATTTCCTGAAGACTGTTGTGTTTTTCGATTGTTATTTTGTCCTGAGGTTCTAGTCTGTCAAACAAAAAGTCTCTCTATATAAATTTCATTTCAAGGTGGTTTTTTTGTTTTTTTCTAAGATATCTATTGAGACCGTTTTGGTACTTTCCTCTGAGGAACTACATCTGCAAAACTGTAGCATTGCCAAGATAGATGGTACTGTGTTAGGCTGTTTTCTTTTGTTTCAGATGATGTATAAAAAAAATAGCATTGTTGTTATTAAACACAAAGTAACATTTGGCCCAGACTAAGCATGTGCATCTGTAACATTTATCTTCTATTGTCTTTTAAAAAACATTTAACCATTAATAAGAGAAATAGATAAAATTTCTGGACAAGTATATGTTTTTAAATGCCTGTGTGTCCCTTCACAGGAGATCACTGATAATGAAATACTGGAGTTGGTGCACAGTGCTCTGGGGAGGATGACAGTTATCCGGCAGATTTTCCCTCTGTCAAGGGACAACAACCAGAGGTGCATGAGGAACAACCACCGGATCTCATCCCTGCTGTGTGACCCCCAGGAAGGCTATCTTCAGATGCTGCAGGTCAGTCGCTGTGCACAGCAGAGAAAGATCCATCCCAAGAATTTGCCATGGGACAGATTTCTGTGGCTGTATTAACTCAGAGCAGGGGTCTAATGAGAACGGAGAAATCTGATGATGTCACCTTTGGTTAACTTTTCTTGACTATATTAATTTATTTTATTTCCCAGGACTGAGGGCTTTAGATGTGATGTTATGTCCATGAAGTATCAGCAAACGGTTGCACTTACTCAGAGCCTATTTTGCATATTTCATTCTCTTAAGAATCTTTTTTATGTTTGAAAAATATTATGTGCCATCATAGTCCTGCGGTATTACTGCTTGCTCATTGTATTTATGCTTATTAGACATCTGTTGTGAAAGAGTTAGTCTGGGAGGATAACAGAACTCTGATAGGTATTGGGCTGCAGAGCATTTCATATTTAGGTAATGGACTGAATCAAGCTGATGCATTCAGTCTGTCCCTTTTCAATAGTCTCAGAAGTCTCCAGCAGCTGATAATTGTCTGAGCCTGTGAAATATGCACTGCTAGTTCAAATTGCAGGTTTTGGTAACACCTTTGACTCTGGTGTTAGCAACATCTTGACATTTTTTGACAATTTGTCCCAGAGATCAGATTTTTTCTTGCAGTAATTTAAATATTATTTAATAGGTGCTATTTCCGATGACAGCACAATAATTTAGAAACACAGGCCTTGGACTTTCGTGGGACTTTGTTTTACTTTAGACACAGTTGAAAATCTCATTTGTATCACTGTTGATGGTGTTGGATATAGCTGTAAACTTTAGTGGGACTTTGAATATAAACTTGCTTAAAACCTTTTAATTGCAAACTTAGTCTGAAACTGGGATGGATTGAGTGAGGAAACAGTGACTGAGGCAGTGGGTTGTCCACTGTGGGTGTGAGTGATCGAGAAGGCTCTTGGTTTAAGCTGTGGGGAGGGGCTGTCACCAGCCTGGGCTGCTGCAGCCTGGTCAGGAGGGTGGTGTGGGGTCAGGGCTCCTGCAAGAGGAACTCATGTCCTGGCTTGGAAGAGTTTCAGACCAGGAGAGGCAGGGAGATTGTCAGGAAGCAAGGTGGGTTAAGATTTCCCCAGGGATAGAGGTATTCATTTGACTTACTTGCACCCTACTAAAAAGTTGTAGCTGCAGAGACTGAAATAATCCTTTAAGGGACAGATATGAACAGTTCCTCCTTGAAGAGACTCTCTGCTGGCTCAGGTTCTGTCCTAGCCATGGCAAAGTTTGGGAGAAGCCAATGACACCCCCTGTAGCTCTGAGCATGGCTGTATTCTTTCTGCACAGGCAAGGTCTGTGCCTGTCTTGGCTCAGAAAGAAAAGACACTTTTGATCTTTGTTAGTAACTCTGAGGTATGCTGTAATGAGAACAAAGGCCACCCATTTTAGAGGATCAAAGCAATTTCCAGTATGATGAAAAATTATCTATGCTGCACCAACAAATCACTCATTGGGGAATAATCTGCCGTTATTGCAGGATTTTGAGTATTGCTGCCTATGCTGGTTTATGCATAATCTAATTCAGAGACTCATGTGAAGGGCTCTGACAGGCCTGTGAGCGAGTTCTAATTTGCAAATTTGCTGTAACTGGTTTGCTAGCACAACAGCCTCATGTCCTATTACTAAATTTCATTGATAAGGACCCTCTTCCTGCTGATTTCCAAATATGGATTTTGGGAAACAAAACATTCTCAGTTTCTATCTTCCAGAAATACTGTACCACCTTAGAAACTGTCTTTGAGAGAACACTATGGTAATGTTATGCTTTGCCCATTAATTCCTTCTCTATGAGCTTAAAAACAAGAGAGATGAAGTGCAGAGGTAAAAGGTTTTTGGCAGTTGATTCTGTAACTTTTGTGTCCAATTGTATTCAAAGGGCACATGTGAGAGCTCTCAGAATTAGCTGCCCCCAGTATATTTTTAAGTGTCTCCAGATCGAATACAGGATGCTTTTATCGTGTGCAAGTATACCTGAAGTGTTCCATAGCTGCATTTATTTTTCATAGGTTTTGCCAAAATATCTTATGTAACACCTTGTGGACATACAGCTCATGTTAATTCTAGTGTGACTGATATGTTATTATTGGTCCTGTAATTCAGTTAGTTGAAATTTTCTGTTTCCTTTTTCTTGCTAAAAAAACACAGTGGTGACCTTTTGCTGTACAGAAGTACATCACTGAATTACCCAGTTCTGCCAGAGGCTGCAGGAGCTCCAAGCTCCATGTCAGGCTGCATGAATCCACCAGGGGCAGTGACCGCCTGCCAGCACCGAGCCTTTGTATTGCTTTGAAGTACTTTGATTAACACCAGAGTTTGGAAATCCCTGCCTCGTTCTCCCCTGGGCAGTCTCATGTTAATAATTGTTTGTTGTCAAGGTAACTTACCAGCTATTGTTGGTTCATTATTTATTTAATGACTTTGAAGAAGAATAAGCTAATCTCTGTCAACTTCTAGCTGTTAGTATTTTTTGGGGGAAGAATTTAGCATTTTGAACAAACTAGTGAAGAAGGAAACATTTATGTCATGGATTATTAACTTTGTTCTGGCTAAATTAATGAAAATCTTTTTGGAACGATTTTGTTCTCTGTGTGTTTAGTACCATATCCTGGAAGGTTGTTTTTCAGTGGGTGATCATCCCGGTTTGGCATTCTGACAAGCCTTTTAAAGATCAGGCTGTTCTGCAAGCTCATCCAAAAACTCATCTGTTCTGAATGCTTTGTGGAAATCCAATCTTATTCCATCAACCCACTTGTCAAAATTTTGCTCATGCCCTCATTTCTTGCACATATAATATACTCAGCTGGGTTTCTGCTTCAAGTGGAGAAAAAGCTTTATAAAGTTTCCTGTCTTGATCATTTTATTTGACTTCAGAGGGCTGCATTTCTCTCTGTCTTATTCTTCAGGTAGGATTTTTTATGTCCTTCTCATTTACTTTTGGCAAATGGAAAAGACAAAGTTTGGAACTTTCTTTCTTCCATTGGCATCCTCTGTTTTGGGCCACCAGTGCTGCCTCATCTGGAGAGAAAGCAATGAAGCACTTCAGGATTTATAGTGAAATCTAGTTAGCCCTAGCTAGACATAGTATGTATCCCCACATGGCATTTGAATGGCATATAATGGTATAATTGCTATGAAAATGTTTAGATTATTTCAGAAATATTCTTACAGGCTCAATTTGAAGAAATATTGCTGTGTAACTTGCTTCTTTCCATAATATTTCCCTTTAAGTATTAGTTTTGATGGCACTCTACAAAAACTCATCAAAACCTTGATTTTTGATGAAGGTATTTTTTTCTTTCATCAGGTTAGTCACAATGCATTCATAAATTCAAAACCAGATTTTTAAAATTTTTTTTTAAGAAAGATTTCTCTTTAGAAATGCAATTCCCATTAGTTTATTTTTGCCTTTCCTTACCATTTATGTAGTTGATGAGTTCAATCCATATAAGATTCTAAAGATATTAAAATATATTACAAGGACACAGTGTATCTGAAATCAGTTAGCATGACACAGAATACATAGTAGGATTGAAAAGGCAACAAGAAAAACCCAGCATACTGTGTCACAAAATTAATGAGGTTATTCCTGATTGAGAGTCCAGCCTCTCTACTCAAGAGCTATTCCAGGCATTGCTTGGACATATTTGAGGAGATGTTGTGAAGTGTGGGAGGGAATTCATTGAAAGAGCTGATCTCCTTGAGTAAAAATTCCATTCTTCAATGATGTGTCCATCAGATATCTATGTAGGCATCTCTTAGCAGTTGCTTCTACAAAGCTGGATTCTTATTTCTGATCTATTTTCTGTTCAGGAGCCACTGCAATTTAACCTACTTGTAAGTGAAGTTATTTTTTTAGGATGTGTTTGACTGCCTAAACTTAGGGGTCTGATCCTCCAGTTTTATCTAACTAAATGGCCTCATTTTCATTTGGCTTGTTAACACTGCTGTTATTACACAACTGTAGAGTGCTACTGAGGGGCAGTAAATATTGATTAAACCCTATTAAAGCATTCACTTTCTCCCATAAAAGACTGATGAGGCACATTTTTCCTTTTCTTTCAATGCAAACCTATATTTGCTTGTCTCTTTAGCAAAGTTTAATTTGGATTTTTGGCCAGATGTTCAGTCACAGTGAAATTGTTTCTGAGTACAAATGTGAATGTAAAGTATCCTTGAACTGACTTTACTGCCCATTGCACAGCACAAATCTTTCCCTGAAGCCCAACAATGTGTGTTTTCTACAAGGTGTGTTAGCAAAAGAATTCCTTAAAAACCCCAAAGCACTGCAGGTGTCCCGTGGCCGTGGGGGATTTTGTGATCACGGTGGAGGCTAAAACCCCAGGTAGGCTTTGCAGTGATCTTTTCCTCTCTGCCTCTTTTGACTGCTGGGTTTCTCTATTTGCAGAATTATTTCATTGAATTTTTGTTCACTGCTCAATCAGGAAGCAGACAAGAGTGGCCAGAAGAAAGCATCAGTACCTCCATTTTTCATTTGTTATTGCCTCTAAAACCTAATTTGTACCTATATTTATTTATAAATGAGATAGGACAAAATTAAAATCCTGTACATTGTTTTGCAATTCCAACATTTACCTCTTGTCCTTCTGTTTGACTCTTAGATGTGTTCAGTTTTCTTTATTAAGGCACTCCTACTAGATTTTCCTTGGATGGTTAATGGTAGCTGTGCCAAATTCCTGAGATGTATAGTGAGTGAAGCCAATGCCTCCAGCTAACAAACTTGAGCATTACAGAGTAATCCAGGCCTTGTATTGTTGTTGACATGTTGTTACAAAACATACTGGCAAAGAAAACACTCGCAATCATGTTAAATGCCCATAATAAATAGCTGAAGGACAGTGAGCATTCAGAGAACAGAACTTGTAAGAAGGGAAGAGTGTTGTGATATGTCTAGCTGGGTAAAAACAGGAGAAAATTAAAAAGGAAAGAAGAGCTGCTTATCAATTAAAAAGAGATTCTGAGAGTGCATTCTTACAAAGAACTCTTTGGATAGCTCACTGTGATACTTAAAACTAGAACTGACTAAACACTAAATAATACACTAGTTAGATTCGTTACTGTCAGAAGGCTTGAATAAATACACAGTCGAGGCCTGTTTTTTTTGCTTGTAGGAGAATTTTAGTCATTTTATTTTATTTGCCTCAGTGATAATAAATAAATAGCCCTTTGGAAGTTTGTAGCTGACGTTTGAGAGTTTAATGAACGTTTGTTTTTTGACTGTGTTTTCCATCAATGCCAGACTGCTGGCTGTGATTTCACTCTCCCTGAGCAGCGAGTGTGTATTTATAACATAGGCACTGGTGCACTGTCTCACTCTGTAAAATGCCCACAGGAGAGGCTGGCGGCTGTGGGCAGGGCCAGGAGAAACAGCAGCCAGTCCCCAGCCTCCCAAAGCAGCCCCGGGGACAGTGGAGAGCAGGACGTGCTGTGGCACTTTGTGTGCCTGCACCCAGCTGGGGCTGCTGAAGGGAGAGGCTGCAGTGCGGCCTCAGTCTCCAGGAATGGCCAGGCCCCATCTCCTGCTGCAAGGACCTGCCCAGGGAAGGTGTGCCCAGGCACAGAACCTCCAGACACACCTGGCTGAGCTGCAGGAGCCCATGGAAAGGGAGGCTGGGAAGGAGTTGGCTCCAAGCGCACCCTGCAGTGTACCCACAGCTAAACAGACCCAGACATTCCTGCTGGCACACCCAGAAGGGAGGGAGGAGGGCCAAGTGAAAGCTTGCAAAAGCAAGGACCTGCAGGAGGGAGAGAGTTTCCCCAAAGCCTGAAGTGCCCTTGCAGAGCCACTTCACTGCTGAAAAGACCCTTCACATGAGGAAAGGGGCTGGAGCTGAGTAAGGAAGCCCCATCTGCTCCTTGTGTAGTGACTGGCTCAACTAAGAGAAGGCAGCAGGTGACTTTCTTCTGAGACACACCGAGACACCTGTTTGCTGATACAACATTGGACCAGGGATGTGACCCAGAGACTGCCAGGCCTCAGTATAGTCCACTGACCATTATCTGCTGCTGTTGATCTGTGTGACCGGTGATACAGCCAGGTGCAGTCTGAGAAGGATCCAGAAAGAAGAGGAAGTCTGTCAAAAATGCCAAGAGACCTGCATGGATGAACAAGCAGTTCCTGGACGGACTCAAATACTATAAAGAAGTCTACAGAGGCTGGAATCTGGGACAGGAAGCTGATGAGAAATGCAGAGAAATTGTCTGAGCAGCCAGGGATCAGATTTGGAAAACTAAAGTCCTGATAGATTTAAATCTGGCTGCGAATGTCAAGGGAAAATCTAAAATCTTTTATACGTACAGTTGTTGATTAAAGGAAAGTGAGGGAAAATATGAACCCTCTCTGAATGGAAATAGGAGACTTGCTTACTCTGGAGAAGGCTGAGGTACTCAATGATTTATTTGCTTCAGTCTTCACTGGCAAGTACTCCAGTCACAAGTTGTGAATGCCCCATCCCTGGCAATGTCTGAGGCCAGGATGGACAGGGCTTTCAGCAACCTGGTCTAGTGAATGGAATCCCTGCACGCAGCAGGGGGGTTGGAATTAGATTATCTTAAAGGTCCTTTCCAACCCAAGACATTCTGGGATTCTATGAAACACATTTAAGAAAATGAAACAGGTCAAATTTTCAGTCCCTCTGCTCTAACACTATCCTTGTTAGCAAGCACACCATTATACCATAAATAAACCATCTATCTTTGCTGTAAGATACCCTCTGCCATTAGAGACACAAATGTGCAACTGCACCTGGCAGTACTTGAACTCTGAAAGCTGACACACAGGTTTAGGGCATGCTGAGGTGTGCACAGCAGTCACCATGATCTCACTCCTCAGGCAGCAGGCATTTCTGGCAGGCTGCTCTTGGTCTGAACTCCTCTTCCATCTGCTTCATCCTTGGAGCTGACTGCTGTGGCCACTCACAGAGCAGTTTTGGCAGAAGCAGGGTACAGATGCCCAGCTTGGGGAGTGAGTTTTTGAAGTAGTGGCATCTCAGTGTCAGCTTGCCTTCCAGCTAATCTCTTCAGCGTTCTCTGGCTGGACTCCTGGCTCTGCTGGCTGCTCAGGAGTTGGGGTCAGTCTTTGTGGCTTGCTGGCCTTCTCAGAAGAGCACTTGCTTGTGATTAGTCCTTCTGAAGGGGCTAAAAGCTTTCTTCATACATAACTTTAAAAGTAAAATAATTCTGGAAAATCTCATGAAATTCACATAGAAACTTCTATGAAATGACATTTAATAATGTGATAGATTCCGTTCTTGAAAATTTCTGCTTTGGTCTACTAGTGTATGGTGGATTCATTTCTTCTTCAGTGCAAAAAAGAGATCCATGAAGTCTGGAATAATTTCCAGAAGATAAACCAGAACATGCCTAAAATTATTCCCCTACAGGGTGTTTTCTTTAACATACTGGTGAAGCAGTCACCATCATTCTTATAGCAGACAGATCAAAGACCATTTCAGTACCTCCAGCTCTTATACTGTCAGCAATGGAATGAAAGAAGAACTAAAAATTACTGTCACTTCCTCCAAACATGACCAAAATGAAATCCTTTGTTCTGGTGTAGGAATTTTTTTCTGTTAAGGGGAATCTCTTCAGGCAGATATATGTCCTTCCCTGCTCTGTTCCCCTGTGAATATCCAAATAGGGGAAATAACAAATGCTCCAGCGCTTTGAAAACCCAGAGTAGCCAAGTATATTGCCTTGTTTTTCTTCTGTCTTGCTTTGCTACCAAATTCTGAATGCTACCTGAAGATGGATTTTTAAAAATTCACTATTTTGTCATGCCTCTGACAGTACTTGTGGAATCAGAGTACAGCTGAACCCTTGGGTATCTCAAAAATTCCCTTTCAGTGGTCATGTCCATACTCATAGGCAATTCGACAGTTCACTGAAAATTAAAACATGTATGCAGGTGCAGTAACAAGGGTATACTGGCCAAGGGTATACTTTTTCTTCTCACAGCATTGCTGTTCTGGAGGTTACAGCAACCTTTTACTGCAAATATGATCTAGGATGTATGCAGACATTTTGCTGTATTTAAATGTAAAAAAAGAAATTATTATAGCCCTGAATTTACTGTGAGATCAGGCCAGAATGTTGGTGTCTTATTTTGTTTTTACTTAATATTACAGATCCAGCCTTAGTTGTGGAAATTTTGATGCTGTTTTTTCGTAGCTTGCATATTTCTGTTCTAAAATAGAAATGTTGATTGTGTGATAAGATGCAACTTACTTTTCCATAGGATATTGACTCTTCAGTGAGTAATGATTAAAATATAGTTATACATGCATGCCATGTTTACTGGAGTAAATAGAGTATGATTATCTGAAGGAAGGAATTTTGCTGATTAAAAAGCTCCATTTACTCATGTTTGGGATGAAGCTTTCAGCAGAGCAGAACCAGAGTGGCACAATACCAGTGGATAAGTGTGTACAACAGAACACGCAGAATATTCTTTCCATGATAAAAAGTAACTTGCTGTATTCTCTGCAGCATTTTCTTCTGCCTTGGTACAGATCTCCAGACGTAGAATAAGGACAAATGTAATGGGATACTCCTCTTGTGCAGACCCTGTCTTGCTATCTCTCAGTTTATAGCATTCTTTCAAAAGAAGTTAATGGAGCAGTAGTGATGCAAAGTCTACTATAGGTCTAGCTGAACTCTGAGGATTAGGTTGGTGAACAGGATTCTTTTGTTTTGCTCTGCAGCAGGAGGTGATTTGAGTTGGGTGCAAGGTCGTGCAGGCTGAGATCCTCAGTGCAGTTCTCCCAAGCTCTGTCAGTCACATGTGCAGAACTGTGGCATCCTCTATAAGCACATGAAAAGCAGAAAACAGTGTACCCAAGTGCATCTTATGATTTGCTTTACAGCTCTCTGCTAGCGAACCAAGCACTGGTTTTGGGAATGAGGCTGCAGTTTTCCAGAACTGCAAAAGAACAGTGCTAGAGAAAACACAAAGCATTTCTGATCTGTGGGAGTTGCAAGGCAACAGACAATGAATTGACAGCTAAAAGTGAGTGTGTAAAAACAAATTCAGTTGGGAGCAAAGAGGAACATGTAGGCTTATAAGTAATGGCATTTTTCCTTATGTATGTAAAACCTGCCTCTAAGAAAGTGGATTTTGTGGTGTGTGGTTTGGGGTGGTGTATCTTGTTGCATCTGAGGTTTGTTTTGACGTTTTGTGTGAGGAGTTGTTTAACCCAGAAGAAAAGAGCCCTCTTGAATAATAAGGATTCGCTTGGTTGCTTTATTTGAAAGTCGTTTGGAAATATCTTCAGGATAGGGGAACAAATGCAGTTGAGCAGAAAAAACGTGGTTCCTGGGACTCTTATTAACTCTCTAACTACTTTTCTTAAAACAAGAGGAAGTATGGTGGTGTGCTCATGAGCGAGACAGGGACCCCAGGCAGGTGCAAAGGAGAGCTCTTTATTGCCAAAACCCTGGGTTTTTAAGGAATTAGCTGATTATCAGCTAATACACATATTAATTTACGTTACATATTATATGACATAGAATAATTTACATAGTTTTAAGGCACAACAAGCCCAAGTCAGCCAACCAGCATGCACCACGATGTGGACATGTTGTGGATGTGTTGCAGTCACACAGCACCTCTCTCACATCTCTGTTCTAGCTGAGTTACTCCCCCATAGTTCCCTTCTACTTAGGCTAAGTAACAGGCTGAAGCCATGCTACAAGGCCTTCCCTTTATAAAGCCTTACCTGTCTGTAACAGTATGGCATGTAGCTACTTTGGAAACCATTCCAACAAGAAAAGGTTTAACTGGGTAAAATAGCAAATACAGGCAATGTGAAGTGCTTTTTCAGCAAGGCTGGAAAGAAAAGAAGAGAAAAAAGCTGGTAATGCCACATAGGAGAAATTTCCTTGATAGTACCTCATAGGTTTTCCATTGTTTTCATGTTAGGATCCCTTTGTATGCTTAAATAAGTGTGTATCTGCAACATAATTTTTTCTTTGTGTTTTGATTCTTTCAAAATTAATTTTGCTTATATATCTTTTGTTCAGATTTATTTATTATACTAGAAGATTTTTCCAAGTGCCTAGGTTTACAATTTACATCAAACTCCAGATTATGGAACGTGAAACATTTTGTTTCTGAAGATTAGCATCTCACAGACATCAGAAGTTGAATTGCAGCCAGTGATTCAAAAGTAATATATGTTTAAAGTTTCATGGAGTGACACTTTTATTGGGACACCTAGCAAGTCCCATTTATAGGAAGTATGCAGCTGAAATAACTTCTACCTGCAACCCTTTCCTGGTCTCTAGGCATTACTTTCTAAGGTGAACTAGAAAAATGAGGAGATAAAGACAAATTATTATTAATAAAAATAGTAATTATAATAACAGAAAAATATTTATCTGGCCAATGATGTAAAGTGAAGGTTTGAGTTTAGTAAAGACTAAATCAAACTCCCTGGGCATAGGTTTGAAGAAGAGTGTGTGTGAGCTCTGTAAACTGGTGAAGAGTATCTAATTATTTTTTTTAATCACTTCCCTTAGCCAACTTCCACTGCTAAAGTTTTAATGTTTGAGAAGGATACCACTGCCTGGAAAAGATCTGGTCATGTATTTCTGGACATGTCTTTGTTTGAAAAATTAAATACATATCTCAGCATTACTAGTGTTGGCGTTTTGTTCTTACTGGAGTCTTTGTCATCACTTGTTTATTTCTGTATCTCTCTTGTAAATTGAAGAGTAAGGAGGCTAAAATCAGTAGCTCCAGAGAAAGTAGCACATAATCAGTCTCCTGTATATTTGGTGGAGAGAGATGTTAAGACCAAAATAATAACTAATTTCTCCTCCTTCTGTTCTAAATAGCGGCGTATTAGATTTTGCTGTGCCAGAAATTACCAATTGCTCAAATGAATAAAACCCCCAAGATGTTAATTCCATTCTCTCTTTTCCTCCTTGCTGAAAGGACTGACAAAGTAGCAGTCCTTGTCTTTCATTGATAGATAGCTGTATTCTTCCTGTAGTTTGAGTTTATGTGTGAAGTGTGATCTCTCTTTACAGCACTGCATTGCAGTAACACTCAGGCAGTGCCAGTGTGCCAGAATCCCTTGGACAGAGGGACCCAGGAGCACAGGCATTTGTCTCAAATGCCTTGACCGCTGAACATGTCAAGCATACTCAGCTTTAAGTTCTTACTTATGCCTTCTTTTGCTCTGTTCGTTTGCTGGTTTTTATAGTTTCTTTGGAAGGTACTCACATTAAAAAAAAAGGCTCATTCTTATTATTGTTTGCAGGTTTCCAACCTGTACCTGTATGACAGTGTGCTCATGCTGGCCAATGCTTTCCACAGAAAACTGGAGGACAGGAAATGGCACAGCATGGCAAGTCTGAACTGCATGAGGAAGTCCACCAAACCTTGGAATGGAGGAAGATCCATGCTAGAGACTATTAAGAAGGTGAGACAAGACAAACCACCATCATGTGAGCAATTGAAAGAGCTGCTTCATGTCTACTTGAGCATTTCAAAAAAGTTTTAACTTCTATTCAACTTTTCTTTGATTTATTACAAGCAAGTGATCTACAGCAAGCAAGGACAATCTACAGCTATTAAACAAGCAAATGATTTATGATAAACAAGTTACACACAGTGCAATGTGGGTCCAGTGATGTGTGTTCTGTTGCTCTCATAGCTGCCTGCTGTGGAGGAAGTAGGATTAGGAGTAGACATGGGAATTGATTCATGCATTTTTGCAAGAGAAAAACTTAAGGAGCTTGAGGGGGGCAACCAATTATGAGGTTTAAGACTTATGTTCCATTTTTTACAGCTCAGATAGCTTTGTAAGTTAGCTGAGCATTGGTAAGGATCTATTTGTGTACTGTAGCCCAGAGCAGAGCAAAAAGGATCTGATTTGGCTAAGCTGTCACTACACTGGCTTGCAAGATGCTGAAATGCTCAAATATGGACAGAACTGTGGCTTTGCAGACACATGGCAACTTCTTGTATAAAAGTCACTTGATCACAAGTATAAAAAACCCTAATTTTTTACTATACTAACTTTTGCAATTGTTCAGAAGAAACCCCCTGTTCCCAAATATATATTGATGAAATAATTTTCCTCACGTAAAATGGGGCAATTGGATCATTCTGACAAGTCCTAATGATGCCATCCTTTGTTGCTAAATCAATTCGAACTTTGGTGTCACTTCAAGCTTCTTTGCTACAAATCCAGAATCAAACTCTGGTAGTTTCACAGAGTTGCAATTTTATCTATTCTTCATGCCTCTCTTGTTAGCACAGCAGGAATACCCTTTCTTTTGGTCTGGGAGTTCATGCCTTTCCACTCAAGCCCACAACTGAGCCCGCTGCCCTCAGCTACACTGGGAGGGCTGTTGTTTCACAGTCCTCCAAGGCCCTTCTTTCTCTTTGTGGGCTGTTTCTGTGGACAGTAATGACCTGCTGGCCATAAACACTGGGCGTGTTAGTGCTAAAGTAACTTTCTGAAAGAATTAAAAAACTGAAGTCTTTTGTCTGGTGCTGGGTTTGGGCTACTGAAGAACACGCAGTTGCCGCATTTAAGTTCACTGTAAACATGATTAAAACATATTTGGCATGCATTTTATGCAGAGGAGTGTTTATGAAGGCAAATGTCTTCTGTTCTGAAATTTCTGAAACTTATTTCCTTAGGGCCATATAACTGGGCTAACGGGTGTTATGGAGTTCAGAGAAGATGGAGCCAACCCCTACGTCCAGTTTGAAATACTGGGCACCAGCTACAGCGAAACGTTCGGCAAAGACGTGCGGAGGGTAAGGATACGCTGCCTCCTTCTCTCTTTTGTTTTCCTCTAAATAATGTACATCTGCCTCACAGGAGAAAATGTTATTCTTTAAGAATGAATTAGTGCTGTGCTGCAGAAGACATTTACTCTATGAGAAATACTTTCTAATTTATTACACTCTTAAATCTTGAAAACCAGTTTTATATAGGTAGGCAAGAATCCTGCGAGTTATTTCCCGTATGCAGTAACAATGCAATGCCATAAGCATCCTGTGAATATAATCGTGAAGACTGCACAATTTAGCTTATGTATTTTATTGTTAATTAGGACAGGATTGCTATAATGTATATATGGAAGATACAGTTGGCACTTGTGTTACGAAGGAAGATAGTTGAGAATATAAATTAGGTAAACACACTAGGATGTTTTAAGTACAGCTGTTGCAAGAATTTGAGATAAATAAATAAAAAAAACTCTAGAGAAGATAATTTCCAAAGTGAAAGATGCTCTATCATGGAAAGTAAGGATTGACCTGTCAGTGGTAGCTGGTGGAACACAAAGTGCCAAGGACTACAAGGCAGTTAAAGTGGCTCCATGGGATTATTACCTTAAATTTTCTTGTTCTGAGAAGGCTACCTTAAACACACGCATGTAGAGGGGATGCTCCAAAAATACATGAAACTCTCAGTTGAACAGTGAGGTTCTGAAACTGGAACCCATGTTCTAAATAGTTTCTAAACTGTTCAGATGGTTGAAATACAGACATTACCATGGTATGATCGATGAGTCCTACACTAAACAGAGCTGACCAAAGAGGATTTCACAAATAATTAAAATATAATTGATTTCTTATTTTCATTTGGCCATTGGTTTCTGTGATTTGTTTTGATTTGCCTGAATTACAGAAGTGTAAGTGGCAAAACAAGCAAAGAAGTTGTATTTATATAATCATCTTTATCAGCTAAACGTGAGATTCTTTCAGAGTCTAATTTGGCACAAGGATCCTGGACATGGAGCCAAAGTTGTGCAATATCTATTAGAAATTCAACAGAAGGGAGACAAGTATTTGAAATGCATAAAGTTTCAGGAGATATAATTGAAAATTTTCTGTTGCCAGAAATATGCTTCTGAACGCTTCCGTTTGGCTAGGCAACCTCTTATATTATGGTGACCAAAAAAGGCTATTTCTCAGTCCACTTTGATTTCTAAAATACTGAAAATGAGGAAGTCTTAAGTTTCAGATACTATGTGAATTATTAAAAATTATCCTATTGTCTTAATTTTGAAAAAGCACTGCCTATTTAATAAAACAGGGTTGGTTTAGGGAGCATAGGAATCAATTCTGGTTCTCAGGCAGAAGTATGCTCCTCACTTTATGCACAAGTATGCAAAAGAGGAGTATCTGGTGCCATGTGAGATGCTGTGGACTATCCCACTGCTTCCACCTGCCACTCTAGAAAAACCTCAGTGTCCTGGCAGTGCTGTGCTATCCCTAGCACATGGATGCCACGGGGCATTTAAGTTTGGTCCCATTTTGCTACAGAATTCCTAAGTGACTTTGCTTAAGTCACATAATTGCTTGGTGCTTTGATATTTACCTTTCATGTTGGCATGAACACCACAGAGCACAGGTTTGAGCCTTATAGGCAAACTGGGATGTGTGAGTATATATTAGTAGGTGTTTTCTAATGAGTGTTTCAAATAGGGTACCATAGATACAAATGCTCTCACTTTGGTATGTGCAGCACGCTCCCCAAATTGATACATAATCCAAAGGTGTGAGGTGGAGATAAGTAAAAAATCACTCAAAAGCAACACCAAGGCGAAGAAATAGGTGAAATGACTAAATGGGAAAATTACTAAAATGGCTGACCTGGTATAATATTGATTAGTTTTGACCTCTAATGTGCTACTTTGAGATTGTGCTACTAGTTGGTTAATATAGGAAGGCTTAACTCTTTGGGCGTTAAATGCAGAGCACTACAGAGTTCCCAAAAATTGAAAGGGAGTATAATTCTAAATGGGTAAAAAGCTAATGGCTGTGGAATACTGCTCTGAGCTAAAATGAGGTTCTGAAAATTATCCTTTCAGTCTAATATATAGAGAGAGTAAAAAGTCAGCAATATGCTGCAGAAGTTTGGAGAACTTGGAAGGGATGATACCTCTTAGAGCAAAATTACCATGGAACTACAGTAATTCAATTATTTAGGCAGCCTGACTTTTTATTATTGCAGCAAAAATATGTTACAGCTTGGAAGTACTTTTAAAGACTCAGAAAGTCATGCTTGTCTTATTTATATTACTTGAGTAAGAGACTATTTATTTTATCTGATTCATTATCAGTTGTTTCCATTTCAGCTTTGGTCAGGTTTAGCTGTGGAGGCACGCATTTTGGGTGAAAACAGAGGGTTCTTTCTGCATAGTTTCATTTAACTCTGTAGGGAGAGCATCTGTAGTTATTCATCCCTGCCCAGATCCTATAAGAAATCTTTGCACTTAGGATCAGTGGCAGGGTAGGGCAAAGGACTGTAAAGTTAAGTGTTAACATTAGAGGGAATCCAGTCAAAAGCTTTTAACTGGACCTTTAACATTCAATATCCCTTGCAAAATTCTTGGTGATCATTTCCACCAGAAAGATTTCTGGGAGGATGGCCAAGTCAGTAACTCAGATCTCAAGGAATTTTCAGAGTTATTTGCAGAGGCACCTTGACTCTCCCATTGTCCTGAGATCTGGTCTTTACAAAGACCATTTTTCCTTCCACTAGCTGTGATTTAGTCATGAGCACAAGTAAAGATATGTATTTGATTGCTTAGTTTAGTTTCTTTATTCCACAAGTCACTTAGTCTGTCTTCTCCTTTCTTACACAAGTCTAACACCATGTGGTTTTGGTAAAGGCTCACAGAGGCTTTTGTGTATTTTGTGTGTTATCATTTGTTTTTCCATTGGGTGCACTTGTAAAGGGAAACTTCAGAAAATGCTGTGATTTCTGTGGTTTAAACATAAAGAACAGGGTATGTCCCTTGAGGTATAGCACCTTGTTTTACAAAAGGCTTGGGTAGTTGCCTTCTATTCACTGTATATATGTGCAAGTTCAGAAAGCATCGCCTATTGGTGCTTAAAATAGAAATTTGTGTGATGGCTTATTGGGGGATTTGAAAATTGACAATCTCTAGAGGAGCTGAACAGGCTTAAATGTCTACTGCTTGGTGATTGACACTATGGTTTATGCTCCTAGTGTCTGTAAACAGCAACCAGAGTATCTGTGTATTTAAAAAAATAAGAAAGATAAGTGGATATAAAGTGATAAGAGAATAGAATAGATGAAAAAGGAAAAAGCAACAATAAAGCTGATGTCCTACTTTCACAGTCTAATGGTCATAAAGGGGGAAAGGAAGGTAGGACTACATTAATTCACTCCTTAGTTACCATCTATATTATTAGTTCTTTTTAATGAAAGCCTTGATGGAACTTGCAGAGCATCTGGGTTGCTTCATACTTCTTATGTTCCTGCACTTGGGTCATTTCTACACAACACGAGAGCTGGATGATCCAGCTGGGAAAGCAAAACTGAGGGAGTTGGAACTCTAGGGTGGCTTTCCTAGCAAGGCACCACATCACCGTGAGCTCTTGAGGTGCAAACCTCTTTGTTCCTGTTTGGCCACGTGTGCAGAGAACACTGTAACAGCTAACAGGCCTTGCAGGGATATGATTAGGCTAAGTTAGATGATGCTTGTAAGGAGCTTTATGATAATCTTCATCCTTGGCAGGAGGATCTTCTGGAAGTGTGAAACGATGTGGGTATTCAGTTGATTTTATGACAGGGAACATATTTTTTCTAAAGCAATCTGCATTTCTTTCCCAAGCTGGCTGTAATGAAGGCAGAATTAATGGTTTGTACATATTTTGTATTTCATAAGAAGCATTCTGTTCAAGATGATCACGTTTATGATTGGTTATTCATTTCTGTCAGTTAGCATGTTTTAGGTTTTTTTAATTACGTTTTCTTGAAATATCATCAGCTTTGTAAACAGTTATAGTTGTTTCCTGCAGCACCTCTGAGGCAGCCTGCAGAAGTCACTGCAAGTAGTTTTTGTGATATGTTTCACAGTTGTTGAAAACACGTTTTTGAATTCTGATACCATGGTTTAGTTGATATTGTTACTTTTAGACAAAATCTCATTATTATCACAGTGACAAATTCTATGCTTCTTATTCATTGCAAAAAGGAATGGTATTTTTAGAGATCTACAGTATCAAATGCTTTCACCTCCAAAAATATTTCCAAATCCCAACGTATGCTGCTAAAAGTTATATATACACCAAAAGAATTTAGTGGTTTCTACCTTAATTGAATCAGTTTTACTTACATGGAAAAATACATACCTTAATTGCCTAGGTTATCTGTAAAATATATTCCTGCCTTAAACAGGCACCTGGATGTAGTATTTCAGTTTAACCTGTTTGGCCAAGGTATCTTTCAGCAGAAATGTAATACTGAACTTGTGGCTACTTTTGATTGCTATAAACCTCTTGTTACTTTGAAAAGGGAAAGGTGAATGGTCCTCTCCCTCTGGGTAGAATTCAGTTTCTACATATTTACATACTTTCTCTTTCTGCTTGTGTTGATTGAGTGTCATGGTGGAATAATTTGGAAAAAGAGCACTGTGATTCATCCTATAACCACGTTGTGTCAAACTGGAAAAAACCTGAAGTGTTTTACTCAAAATAATAAACCCACTGAAATTTTTAGTTCTGATTTTCTGTTCATGATGCATATGAAGAATAAAAGTAAATGCATTCCTTCCATAAGTTGAATTATTCATGGTGAAAAATAAAGCTTAACATATAGGAAATGGCTATGATCAATTTTTAAATCATAGAAGAAAATTAAAGCAGAAACATCATAACCTTGAGCATTTTGTTTTGTTTTTTTCCTTGAAATGGAGTCATTGTTTGCCCAAGGTCTGCAAATTGGGGTTTTTTTTTTCCTAATAGAAATATTAATGTTGTGTATGCTTTCATTGTAAAATTCTAGCTGAGTTATTAGACTTACTGAGGAGTAGGAAAGCAATTTTAAAAATAGAATTTCTGTTGCAGATATGTGATAAATAGTTCTTTTAAAGTTTTTTTTTTTTAGATTGTATTTTATGTTTTTGGAAAGCATTGCAAATGGGACCTATGCTTGTGTATAAACAGTTACTTGTATTTGCAAATTGTGCCAGTGTCAACACCAAGTAAAAGGGATGTCTGGCAAATTGGAGTTGGAATTTCTCCAAGCATAAGATGGTGCTTTCCCTTTGGAAGACTGTTAATATGACATTTTCACAGTGTGAAACTGAAAGGTAGATTTCAAAAAGCAGCCATATCTGAGGTAAGAGTGGGGCAGGGACAATTAGGGAGCTGCAGAAGTTTCCACAACATGCACCACCACCTGTATGTTTAGAAATTCTGTTTATTTCTAAGTCACACATTATATAATACCTACTAGGTTATAAAGGATCTTGGCCATAAGATCTTCCTGTTTTCACATGTATGCAATAGTGCATAAAATTGGGATAATAGGAGTGCTAAAATCAGCCTTGTAAAAACAGCTGTATCTTTAATTATGGAGTTTTCACCAAAGCTCCTGTAATTTATTGATGAATCCTGGGAGGGTATTCAAAGTGGGATGACAAGAAAAGCCCCTTTCAGTAGCTCAGCTCATGAAGAATCTGTGCTAAAGTGCAGACACTAAGGAAAAAAAAAAAAAAAAGTATTTCCATACAGCAACAGGTCAAGATTTACTGAGCTTAACAAAGAAAAGAAAAAAAAATATTTGAAAACAAACAAACAAAACCAAAACTACACAAATCCTTTTTACCTTTTTGGAAATCCAAAAATGGATATTGTTTACTATTTTCTTTTCCACAATATCAATCTTGGGCAAAGGCAATATGCTCATTACTCCAGAAAAGAGGAACAGTCTGTCTTTTTTAATTTCCTGCCCTGAGAAATATCTTTGATCCATGATTGTTTAAAATTCGCACCTATTCCAGAACTTTCTGTTCAATGTCAGAATAACTTTTTTTAGTGTAATGTCTGTTTAGCAAAATTGCTTTGAAAGAAAACAGTAATGATGATAATAATAATAATAATGCCAAAACACTGTTACCCTACTGTTATCTTGTTGTCAGATGGAGTAGATGTAATCTTGGCTTTTATAAGGATGTAAACTAAGGAGAGCCAACATCTATTCATTTACAGCATGATCTCAGTGTCAGGGACAGTTGCAAGGACTGCATGTTGAGGGAGACCATGCACAGTGTCTTCCCTGCAGTATTTGAAAAATGTATTTAATTCTTCTAATGGTTGCTGCCTTGTATCATTTGATAAACTGCAAATACATGTAGGCCAAGCATAATTTATGAAGTAATTTATTTCAGCAGTAATATTAAAATCCAGGGTAACTCTGGTGCCTGCCTGTGTATACTGCTCTGATATATTCAATATGTCCAAAAGTGGATCTTTAAATATAGGTAGTTAATCTATTTAGTCATGCTTCCATTGTAGTTAAGAAAAATGAAAAAAACCTTATGGCTTCTCTTTAGTCTTATTAAAATAAACAACATAAAAAGAATTTATCTAAATTTCTCCTTCTATTTGTGTTTTTATTTCAGCCATTTCATGGCAGATTACATTACTGTATATGAGTAAATACTTCCACATGCAGGGTTTATAAAACAAATTTAATGACAAGATTTCTTAGCAGTCAGCCCAAATGTGGGACATGCGGAACTTCTGTGTCACCAAGTGGCAAGAACTATCTGGCTTGCTTTAGCTTGGTTCCTTAATTTCATTATGCTTAAAAAAAAAAAAAAAAAGAATAAACCTAATTCCTCAGTTTACCTTTTTGGAAAGATAAATTCAGAAGGGCATCAGAGTGCTGATTAAACTTTTGTCTTTATTGGCTAATTCATTGCAATTACAGTACTTGGCAGAGATTGCCTGCTGCTGTTCCAGTTCCTCACAGAACTGCCTTGAAATTGAGGACTTTCTGTTTTCAAACTACACGGTAAACACTGAGTTTTAACTTAAAATAGGTACAATCCATAACCAGTGTGAGCCTGTGCAAAGGAAAGAATTCCAAAATAGGCCTGGGCCATGACCACATTATCTCTTGCAGTGGGAGTGGATGAGTTTATATATTTGGGTAAAATACACAGATGACATGTAAATAAAACTTGTTGTCCATTTTGAGATAACATCATTTTACTGGAATGAAGACAAGCTTACATAACAACTAAAATGGAATATTCTTTCTGAACACGCCATGGTATATCTGTGTTTTTAATGTGTTAATGAGTGTGAAGCACATGTATCATACAACAGTAATTTCCAATGAAAAGGCAAATTGTAAATTCCCACATGCTTTATGATGAGGCTTGAAGAATTTGAGAATATTTGGCTTTGTTGGAAAGCAAATGTAATGAGGAGTAAAGGAAAAAGAATAAATAATCCAGGGATTCTCTGTTATAGTGGAGGAGTTAGGAAAATATCCTGCTGTTCAATATTGACTCAAGCAGGAAGCCAGATATAGGCTTTATTTTAGGAAAAGAAACAGCATAAAAATAGTTAAATCTGACCCCAGTTATTTGCTTTTAATTTACTTGCCAGGATCAGTTTCCCTGAATATGATCAGAATGAGAAGAAAGAGAGCTTGCTTTCCTATGGCAGTGAATTCCTCTGAGCTGGAATACCACCAGAAGGTCCCAAAAGGACGTGCTTTACTTAGCACAACACTTGCACTTGTTCTTGCTGTGTCCAAAATTCTTGTGCTGTCTTCTCGACCTGCCCTTTCTTCCACCACCTCAGGACTTCAGGAAAAAAAATGGGGAGACAAATTGTTTCTCCTAGATGCCCTGTGGTCTGGGATACTGTGAAGGTGGCAGTGACACTTTGGTGTTAGGTGCCTAAGGGACTGATGGTTCCACCAGCCTGTTGAGGGAATTGTTGGCTTCAATAGGTTGACCACAATATCTCCCTGCACTGTTCATTGTAAAGTCTTAAAATTTCCAAGTTTGATGCATTGATAATATTTTGTTGCAAAGCTGTGAGAGAAGTGGGTATGTTTTAAATTAGTTGAAATAACAGTACAGTTTAGGGATGGTTTCTGGCTGATACCAGTTCTTGGGCATTTGTCTGGGTTGTTTTTAAGTAAGGGTTGTTATCTAAATATACAGGAGGTTGGCAAAATTCAGCAGGTGTACTTTTACAAAGCAGTCTAAAGCTTTCCAAATCTTGTGGTTGGCCAGGGAGGTTACTAAAGGTACTGATGCTTTTAGTTCCTTACCAGAAAGTAGTCCTAGACAAGTACAGCAATCAGCAATTGCTTACGTGGAAGAAAAAACCCCTAATATTTAGAAACTAGGAGCATGGGTGTTATTTAATTGTATGAGAACATCAGTTTGAGTAGTTTTAGCACCATCTATAATTGTCTTAAAGCTTTATGTGCAATTTACTCTGCCATAAGATTAATAATACAGTAAGGCACAAGTTTGCTTTGCAAGATTGCTGTCTGAGCTGTATTGAATCTAAACTGAGGTCATTTGAGATGCTGTTCAATACCAGGCTACAAGGCCACTGTAGCTATTTACATTTCAGTAGCACCCAGAGAGTGGTTTTGTTATACTGAGAGATGTCCAATTAATTAAATGTATAATTATTCTGTAATATATAAACCATGTGGTTGTGTGTTCAGAAAGCTCCTACTGCAGTTTTGCCATTCTCACAGGAAAATGCTGTCATAATCTAAGTTTGGAGAGCATTCAGTATTGGGACTTCTCCAGGGTGTTTGCCAAGATAGGGATGAATATTTCTGTGGATCAGGTGTAAGGTGTGACTTTCAGGGTAGGTATAGCAGAGAGTGCTGCTCACAGCTCAAACTTGTGAAGGAGGCAGCTCCCTTCTGGCATAGAATCTGAAGCTATGTCTGCTTTTTCCTTTCTTTTCTCCTAAATTTTAAAATAATAGGGAGCGAAGTGTTTCATAGTAAGCTTTTCAAACTTTCTCAGTAATACTACCAGTAATTGTACTAGAGAAACAAGTGTTATTACTCCATGGCTTTTGGGTTTTCTTTCTACTATGAGAGAGGGCAAAAGGGCACAAAACATTTCCTTATGAGCATGAGGGAAGTGCATTGAGATTTTGTTGTTATTTTTCATTAACTGTGATTGGTTTCTGAGTGTTCAGTGGAGGACTATTCCTCGACAGACTCACTGAAAGACCATTCAGCATTCAGGCCTTTCTTCTTTTTTTGAACAGAAATAGGAACACAGTAACCAGTGAAGTGAAAAACATGGATTTGCTGGCTGAGCTGGCTTAAAGTGAAAAAATGAATCTGTATCTAGGGTACAGCCCACAGACTCTGCTACACTACTGTGGCTCTTATTAGAGCACATTTCAGTTCCTTTCTTAATTAAAGCAAAATGTCTAGTCTTGTCAGGATGTCAGGAAGAGTTTCTTATTTCAGAGGCTTGCTCTCTGAGTTTGCTTCTCTTCCTCTCATGCACCCCTAATTTCAGACCCAGCTGGTGTCTCTTACTTCTGTGTTGTGTCCTGTGCCCCATAAACTTCTCTCTGTTGAGGAGAGAAGCCACAACGCCCCCATTTTGGCAAGAAATCTGGGGTGTAGCTCTGATTGGTACCTTCCTCTGCTGCCCAGCCACAAGTTTTTAATAGAACTGAACACATTGTCATACTTGAACTGAGAGATTAGGTAGATCACATCCATTCCTGAAATCTCTATGTTTTTATTGAATAACAGATGAATAGTTCAAAGATCTATAGCTAATCATGGTTAGATTTATTATAAAAGTAAGGAAAAAATGTAAAATGCCTTATGTTAAATCCCAGAAGAATAAAGGGAGAAGTTTTCATATATGTTTTCATTCTTTATGTAGTGTGCTTCTGTATTTTTTTTTCCATGAGTGGTATTACAAGACCTTATTATCAATTCTACTGTGTCAGACTGGACTTAACACCATCATAACACTTTATCTATGAATATATATATTCCTATTGAATCTTTTTAATTATCCACATACGAGATTGCTTTTCTATTTCTTCCATTCCCAAGTTGCAGTGCAAAACAGTCATTTTTTATAATCAGTAGAGAAGACCAAATGGGAAATATGGATTGGATGGCCTTTTGTTATATTATTTTCTTTTTTGGTGAGGGTCAGATTTCATAAGGAAAGGAGCTCAGATCACAGTAGAAGGGCCTTTTTCAGAACTGATCAAAATTTTAAGGCAGTAAGTAGTTTTGGTTTTAGAACAATTATTGCAATTGCATTAGTTTTTTAGTATAATTTATTATGATTTTTCAGGTTCAGAAGAAAAAGTTACTGTGGAGCTAGTGAGCTGTTTTAACAAGCACACTGCAGGCAAAATGCAGAATAGCATGGATTAGAAAGGACCATTCCTCTTTGTCCTGTCACTCCATGAGGGTAAAAAGTCCCTCTTCAGCTTTCTTAGCCACCTTTAGGTATTGGAGGGTGCTGTAAGGTCTCCCTGCAGTCTTCTGTTGTCCAGGCTGAATAATTTCAGCTCTCTCTGCCTGTCTTCCTAGGAGAGGTGCTCTAGCACTCTGATCATCTTCTTGTCCTCCTCTGGACTTGCAGAGATCCTTGTTTTATGTTGGGGACCCCAGAGCTGGATTCTAATATTATCAGGAAGCAAATTTTCTTGCTTAAAATACATCAGTTGCCAAGGACAGGTACAGTGCAGCCTGTTTCTTCATAATATACAGCACTTCAGAGAGGATCTTCACCTGCCCACTGCTCCTGCTGCCTGACAGATTATCTTTATTCTCACAGATTTTGAGCAAAATATTCTTTAAGAACCTGTGCTCATTTTGCTTGTGTCTCCATACAGGAGGATTTATGGTAGGCCTTTTGAATATTGATACTGGATTTTGAAGAGAAGCTGCCATTTTTTTGGCAAAGAAATAGAGCTGGCTTGATCTCCTAGAAGGATGAGAAGAATTGGAACAGCAAGGATCTCTTTAGCTTCCTTCCCTCCTGTGTCTCCCAACTCAGCCTGCCCACATTAGTAATCTCCATTGCTCCACAGCAGTTAGTCAGGCTGCAGCAAAGATTAAATATCCTTTCCTGTAGCTGAATTAACTTTCTAGATGTAGGTGGTATAAAATAGGTACATCAATGTACCCACCAACTCTCTGGCATTAATTATTTCAGAAATGCTGTCTATTCTAAATTTGTAACTGTGGGTATTTCCTGACTTCGAAATTTAGGATCAGACTAGCAGCAAGGCTTTGTAGAGCCTGACTTTCTAGTTGAAGTGAGCTGTGCTAATTCTGATTTTGAAACACCACTCTAGGATCTCTCCCTTCTCTAGCTCTGGCTTTCTTTCTGATCATCCTCTCTCAGGAAATATTTCATGGTCCAGTCTGCAAAGACAGTGTGTGGATTAATGCTGCTCCAGATCAGTGAGCAAAGGAAGGGTTTTTTTCCTCCTCCTTTTCCATTAGAAGTAAACACACCTTAAAAGCCTTAAAAGTTAACCTTAACTTAAAAGTTAAGCCTTAAAACCCTAGAAGTTAACACACTCAAAGCCATTTGTGTGTTAGTGTACAGCCATGATCCTGCCTTGTCATTACTTCAAATCCTTCCCTGTTTCCCATGCTTCCTGTCACCAAAAATAAGCATTAACAATGTCTTCCAGGATAGAAATTGGGATGACTGTTAGCTTGTTCTATCTTAGTTCCAGAATTTCTTTACCTTTCTGTAGGCATCTCAAAATCACAGAATGAGCTGAGTTGGAAGGGACCTACAAGGATCATGAAGTCCAACTCCTGGCCCTGCATAGGACCAGCCCCAAGATCACACCATGGGCCTGAGATTGTTGTCCAAACACTTCTTGGACTTGTGATCACTTCCCTGGAGAACCTTTTTAGTGCCCAGCCACCCTCTGGGTGAAGAACCTTTTCCTGATATCCAACCTAAGCCTTCCCCAACACAACTTGAGGCCATTCCCTTGGCTCCTGTCACTGTCACCACAGAGGTCAGTGCCTGCCCCAGAGCTGGGCAGCAGCACAGTGCTCTGTGGGGAAGTGCACCAGGAGCACAGGCAGCTCATTTGAGCAGTCCCAGAAACCTGGGCATGCAGTGATTCATGAGGAAGGGACCTCCAGCTGGCCTGCAACTTAAGCAAGCTGACAGAGTCTATTGATTTAAATACTGGTTTGATTGACAGCATCTCTGCTGAAATCCACTTCAGGACTAGTTCTGCTGCCTTCCTGATGTATTTGTACTGAAGGATGTCTGTTCTTGGCTGTCTCAGACTTTTTAAAGTCACAATGTGCTCAATTCTAAGTCCAAATGGTCTCCCTATTTTTGTTGCTGTTAACCATTTGCATAAACATGCTGAATCTTGACATTTTGGGCAAAACTATAAAGCATGCAACCTCTCATAAATGTATACTGTTCCTATAGATTTCACTGTCTCTTAATTTTCTCTGTGGCATATCAGAAGCTGATTTTTGTGTCAGTCACTTAAAAAATACAAATCAACAAAAAACAATTCTTCTGGGAACATTTTGAAGGCTTTACATGGACGCATTTTTAAGATGGAAAAAGCACAGCAGTAAGATTCATTCTTTTGCTTTGGTGTGCTGGCTAATGCTGTCAAAAATTCAATGTTGAGAAACAAGACATGCCCAGTGGAAATGCAGGGATATGAGAAAACCAGAAAGAATTTATGGATACTAGTCATCAATAAAGCTGACAGACAATATCAGTGCTTCTTTTAGCTGGTTACAAGCTAGAAATACAGCTGTGCTTTCCAGACTGTACGTTACATTATAGAACTTAATATAGCTGTGAGGAAGAGTTTTTCTGTATTATCTCTGCATAATATTTTGCAGGCAGTCCTGCAGTGTCCCTTGCTGTTCTCTGGGCTGGCCCAGCTGCTTGGCTGGAGCACAGGCAGGGCTCAGCTCCTGCCTTTCCCCCCAGCAGAGGATCTGAGCTCCCATCAGGGTAACACACCTGGGGCACTCCTAGTTTGGGCACTGCATGGGAGGAGCAGCATCCTCATGTCTGCTCAGGGAGTGCAGAAATCTGTAAATCTGGGGATATTTGGGATGCTTCAGAAGTTGCCTTCAGTACAGGAAATTGTTATGTTCCTGTGTCACCTATCAGCTGATGAGGGTTTGAAAGACATTTTTGGACAATGTCAGAAAAAATGGCAACAGGTTATCTAGTAATAGTTTAGAAAGAAAAATAGGGTGAATTTGGATCTAAAGGAAATGCAGGCTATCTTAGCACATGTGTAAATATTTCATATTTAAATCAGGTTGCATCTTTTAAAAGAATAGATTTTTTTCATAGATTTAAGAGAGAGTTCCTCTTCTAAGTCAACTTTTTTCTTCATTTCTTCAGAAAGCTACGAAATATTTTGGCCATTAGTTTCATCTATGTGATTTTCAGTTTCAGGAAGTAATTCTGTATAGGGACTTATTTTTGTATGTGTATATATGCATACATTAGCTTCTTTCATAGAAAGAAAGAAAGTTAGGTTTTTTATGTAAAAACCTAACTAAATTTTGCCCCAGTTTCACCAATAACAAGCAATAATTCCTTCCACTGTAACTGGCAGGCTGTGAGTACAACCAGTACAAGTGGGGGTTCTGTTTTCAGAAAGGCAGCACATGTGAGGTGATCCAGATAAACACACAAAACATACAGCAGTCCTTTAGCTTGTTTTTCTCTGCCCATCGCTTCTCTTTGCAGCCATCCCAAACCCCTTTGTTTGGCTGTGCATCATTACCGGGCATCTATGTGCCTCAGCTGAGGGTTTATTAAAACCTGGTATTTTCTATTCATGAACATGTCTCTGGTTCTAATTTATAAAGTCTCCTTTATTAAAACTTGCTCTCACTTGGCATTTCTTTTAATTATCTGAGAGACAATGTGCAAACCTTTTTTTTCTAATTTTTCTTTTGCAAAGACTAAAATATTGAATTCTAGCTAGCTGGACTTTGATGTCTTTCTTCCTACTGCTGCCTTTTGTCTTCATAGAAATATGTTCTCCCTAAAGTTACCTTCATATGAAGACCTTTGTAAATCTGCAGATCTTTATGTTTCCTTAGTACAACATGAGGCTGCCTCAGAAATGGATTTTGAATGGGTTTTTTAATTCCTTCTCCCTCCAAATGTGGCATCACTTCACTCTGCATCATTTAATTGCTTTTTATAAATATTTTCTCTTACTGTTTTGTGCATTAATTTCCTCTTCAATTTTTCTACATGAGGGAAATAAATGGTAGAATAACCTATCTGCTTAGAAGGACCCAAGCCCACTTGCAATGACAGAAGATGTACTCTACCTGAACATCTCCCAGCTAGATAATTTCTAATTCTATTAATAGATGTATTTAGAAGATAGTGACTTATATGGAATCATAGACTATCTTGAGTTGTAAGGGATCCATTAATCTGAATGATTAATTAAATATAGGGGACCAGGATACAAGTTTATAGAAACCACCTTATTTATAAAAATTCTTCTAACTGTGTCAGTAGTGTAGGTTGTTTTTTTTCATGCATATTTTAAGGGATGTATCAGGAGAATATGGGGTGGGGGAGAAAGAACATCCAGGAGGAGGTGCCTGGCTTCTTGTGAAAGTTATGTGCCTTTAAGGTGGCCAAAGTCCAGTGAATGAATTTTTGATCTGATCACAGTCTGGCTCTGTCCTTTCCCAGCCTAGCTGATGTTTCCTTTAGGTATATAATATTGGCCATACCCTCTTGTTTAACTTTCTTGCTTGTATTACACTGCAAATTAGCCCATTTGTGCCTAGCGAGTTTCTTCTTGAAGTTTATTCTCAGTTGTGTTGTTTCTCTGTTTTTGAAGCAGATTCTTAGCTCTATTCATTAATATGTGATGCAAATTGACTTCTATTGAGATAAATACAAGCTGCTAGTTCCCATCCTCCTGAAAACTCCCTTGACTTTCCCCTTCTCCAGCTGTTGTGTACTTTGAAACGATTTACCTGTCATGTCTCAAACTGTTGACATTGTGAAATACTTGTTACTTTTCACTGCAAAAATTACTGAATACATGTGCAAAAAGATGAAGGGCCCTTTAGGATGAAAATCTCTATACTACAGTGATTATGCCAACTCAACTCAACTCTCAACTGTGTGTGGTTCTTTTTTCTTCAAAACAAGAAGAATTAAAAACATTAAGATTTTCAGATGTGTTATAAACCTCTGATTTTTTTTGAAATAAAATGGTAGACATCTACCTCAATAAGGTTTTAAACAACCTTTCAACTTCAGTACTTTGTTAGATTATGCCCTCAGGAATCCATTCTTATTATAATTATGGCCCATAGGAAATATTCTTGAACAGTAAGATTTTTCCATGCTAATAGCACAGTAGATGTAATACTGAATTAGTGATTGTTTAAAAGCTTTCTGCCAGTATGAGGTAGAATGATCCAGCATCTTTGAAACAAGATACTAACTTTGGGTTGAATCAAGAACTGCAATAAAGCAAAATAAATTCTTAGGAAACATGTTGAAAATTAGTAGGCTGAAGATGAAAAGAGTGAAATTATTAATAAGAGAGTTTCTTTCATTACACAACAATAGATTCCATTTGTGCTATTGGGAGATTTGTGGTTAAAATCAAAGGATCTGTGTTCTCTCACCAGTGTTCTCTTGTCACCTTTTATTTCAATGGCAGTGAAAAGTTGTCATGGGGTCAGTTTCGTAACCAGAAAATGCAGTGTTTTGTTAATGCTCAGGGTAGTTCGAGCAATGTTATCAACACCACAGCCGTAATAATTATTCTGTATTCTAGAATTTATATTGGACTAAGACTACAGAGCAGTGGCACTTCCAACTTCATGTGTGTGGCTTTTTCTCTATTTTTAAAGAGGAACAAAGTGCATTAATTTCCTCTTCAATTTTTCTACATGAGGAAAATAAATGGTAGAATAACCTATTTACAGATGTGACATTTCCATGAGTTCATTTATCAGGTCGAAGTTAGATCTCTCAGGGATATGCTATTATTTTAATAGAGACTACAGGCCTAAGTGTTTATCTTCAATTCTTGTGGTACAGGAATCCAAAATGGAGTCATCATAGTGAACTCTTCTGGTCTTAAAATCAAGTTTAACATCTCCAAAATCTGGTGATGGAACTGTCTTTTACAGATTGTCTCCATCATGGGGAAAAAATTCCATGTTTTAGGTTTCAGCTGCCTCTGATTTACCTTGTTTGGGATTTCTATTTTTCAGCTTAGAATCAGGTTCAAACCTAGAAGTACACAGAAATATCCCTTAACATCCAAATGTATTTATTTATCTGATTTTTTTGGCTTACTACATAAAACACTTTGTTTCAAAAATAGGGGGTTTTTTTCCTAACGTGAGACTGGAAACACTTGGAGCTTGCTTTTGGTATAAATGTTTACATTTTTGTTTTTAAGTCAGAATCTTGGAATTTATTCAGTTCACTTTTTTCTTTTCATTGTGACAGAAAATCTGAAACGTAATAGTGACAGTGCCTAATATCTGTACATAAATACTGGAAACAAAATATGGACTTGCTAACTACTTCCCTCAGACTTGATCCACGTGTCTTAATATCATGTTGCAGAACATATATTTAATATCAAAATGCAGGAAGTGAAAAACAGGTGCATTACCTTGGTGGTGTTTTATATCCTCCTTGAAAATTTTGATTATTTAATGTGTTTTGAGCTACGGTTATTTTTCTGTGTGTTACATCTATCCTGTTATATCTTGTTTTGTGATGCATCTAGAGTTCAGGTGGTGATATACAATTTATATGTGACTGTTCAGAAATTCAGAAACAACTTATTTGACTACAGAAGTACAGCAGAAGTTGGTGTCGCTGGTGAGACTTAATTCTGGCAGGGCTTCAGCTTTCCTAGCCTGATCCTGGCTGCTCAGACAATTTCTCTGTATCCCTCCTGTCCTGCTCCCAAGCCTCTCTGGGCTTCCTTTCAGCGTTTGAGTTTCTCCAGGAGCTCCTTGTTCATCCATGCAGGCCTGCTGGTGTTCTTGCCTGCCTTCCTCTTTTTGGATGCATCACTCCTGAGGCTGGAGGAGGCAATCCTGGAATACTGACCAGCTTTCCTGGGTCCCTCTTCCCTCCAGGACATTATCCCATGGCCCTCTACCAAGCAGATCCCTGCAAGGCCAAAGTCTGCTCTCCTCAAATCTGAGGCAGTGAGCTCGCTGTGCACCCTTCTCACTGTCCTAACACTTGAACATTCCACCATTTCATGGTCACTCCAGTCACAGCTGCCCTGGAGTTTCACATTTCCCATCAGCACTTCCCTGTTGGTGAGAACAAGGTCTCCATGAATTGACTTGGGGAATAAGGAGAGAGCAGCGTGGGGGAAGATACAGAAGTGACTGAAAAGGAGAGATGAGAATTGGAAAAAATTAAACTTAGAAAAGAGAGGATAAGTGACAAATAATTGTATTTTCATCTCAAAATATAATTTAATCTCATTTAATTGTTTGTANCCCTCTTCCCTCCAGGACCTTATCCCATGGCTCTCTACCAAGCAGATCCCTGCAAGGCCAAAGTCTGCTCTCCTCAAATCTGGGGCAGTGAGCTCGCTGTGCACCCTTCTCACTGTCCTAACACGTGAACATTCCACCATCTCATGGTCACTCCAGTCACAGCTGCCCTGGAGTTTCACATTTCCCATCAGCACTTCCCTGTTGGTGAGAACAAGGTCTCCATGAATTGACTTGGGGAATAAGGAGAGAGCAGCGTGGGGGAAGATACAGAAGTGACTGAAAAGGAGAGATGAGAATTGGAAAAAATTAAACTTAGAAAAGAGAGGATAAGTGACAAATAATTGTATTTTCATCTCAAAATATAATTTAATCTCATTTAATTGTTTGTAACCATAATGACAGGTAATTGAAGCAGTATGTGAAAGACATTGAGCTGCAAAAGAAAAAAAAAAAAGATGCCAAGCATAGGGGTAATAATTACTGGAGTAGACCTTTGATAGACAGGTCTAAAATTAAAGTTTGTCTTATTTATTTAGGTTGTAATAGAATGTTTGTTGCATGTCTGTTATTAGAAATTAGCAGACGTTATTGACTGTTCTTTCACAAGAAAACTGATAGCAGCAATCTCCTACAAGGGGAAGTCAGTCTCCTTTAAACCAGATGATTAACCTTGTCATTTTTCTACTGGTGTAGTGGGTAACACTGTCAGATGATTGGATGCTTTTTCCATATTTAACATCTATAACATCTATTAATGAATTGAGGAGATATTCTAATATTCTTATTTTCCAGTGTGCCTATGGTATGTCTTGAGCAATATACTCAGCTGGGTAAACATTACATTTAAGACTATGTAAAAATGCTTTTTCCTTTCATATGGAAACCTTTGGAAAAGTCTCTAGGTTTGTCAAGTTAAATGCATTTTTATTTTGTGCTATAGTTCCAAACTGTCCTTTTCCTATAAATGGAATGTCATGTTGACACCTTTCATTACATTAAAACAATTTAAGGCTCCTACTGTTCTTTAGGAGGTGTAGAGATATTGGTTTGCTGTTCACTTGTATTAGTGGTAATTTAAGAATGACCAAATGAGGCCAATAAAAAGCTTTCAAAAAAGAAAGCTGTAAATAGGATAACTATTCTCTAAGACACCAATTTCACAGAGATTTCACTATGATAGTTTGGTAATGTAATCTATGACATCCATGTCCAGACTGCTGTAGCAATAATGTAAGAGGCAGTTCCTGAAATGTTCCTGTTACCAACACAGAAAATCACGAGGGGTACTTAGCAAAGATGTCACTGCTGAAGAGTGAGCTGGAACCTCAGTTTTCAGCCAGTCGTGCAAGAGCAGTCAAGTCAAGGGATATTGATCAGATTTTGCCAATTAGGAATCTCGCCTGGAATATTTTCCCAGTAGAATTCTAACTTCTATTTGCTCTGCAAGCTGTATAATAACAGTTCACCTAACCATATCTAATCTAGCTTTAAATTAGCTTAGGCATCGCTAGTTTTATTTCCACTACACCATGAAACTCATACAAAGACTGCAAAACCCACTTATGTTCCTGCTAAAAACCTAGCAAGTACAGTTATGTGGCTGCAGTAAATACAGTGCAATTATTGTAAACAGGACCGCTATATTAACTGCTCATGTTCATGAACTTTTATGTTCCTTTTGGCATTATGCTAATAAATGGAGGTTAAGTAGGAGAATATCAGCATTCTATTAAATATTCCATTGCCTTAAGCACATTATGGTCCTTCTGAAAAATTTGTCCTTTACCACATCATAGATGGGTGGGATTTGTCTGTCTTACACCTCTTGAGGTGAAATCAAGACTTTGGGGGGTTTGAAGACTAGAATTCTGATCTGGCTTTATTTTAGGCCTCCTTTGTTCACATTTTGCCTCAGTCATGCTCACAGTCAGAAAGCATGAAAAAGCAGTAGCAAACCAAATTCAAAGTGAAGGCTTTTCCTAACAGTGACTTTTTTTTATCCAATTGATTTTATATTGCCCGTAAGATTCTGACTACCCAAACCAAGGTTTATTTTGTGGGTTTTGTTCTTGTCAGATTTCTCTGAACACCAGAGGAATTATCTAGGCAGCTTATGCAAAAGGCTAATAATGATATTTATTCATTATGATGTTTAACCACTTGAAGGAACGGGTCCTGATTCAGCAGGGCCTTTAACCCAAGTCTAACCTAAAAATTCAAAGTGACTGTTGGCGTGTTTAATTTCTTTGCTGAATTGGGACTGAAACTTTGCCCATTGTTAACATCCCCAATTCTTGCTGACTCCAGTGAGAGCCTCATGCTTGTCTCCAAGGGCATATGGCTGGTAATGCCTAAGTTCCAGCCCACAGAGAAAATCTAGAGTGAAGGTGATGACTCTGTCACTCTACAGTGTAATTCTCTTGCAAGCTCTCTTTACCATGTATTACTATTTCTTGATATCAAATATAATACTCTTTGTTTATGAACATGGGAGAATTTACTGAACTTTTTTATTGTACCATGGATTAAATTATAATGTCAGTGCTACTGTTATAGTTCAGAAGTTCGACATTTTCAAAACTAACATCTCCGACTTATAAGAAAAAAAGGAGTAAAGGAACAGAAGCAGTATAATTGTGGCGTGTTTGCAGTTTTCCTTTGAATATTTATTCTGCAATACTAAACCTCCTATATTGTCTAATACAAATCATAGACATATTTGCAGATGTTAATGCTTGATATTTTATATTTTGGAGTTCTGCTCACTTGCTGTAGAGAAATTTTTATGTTAAAATACAGCATCTTTACCAAGCAATTTGAAGTTTTTGACCTAATGGTGTCTGCATAATGGTGGAAGGAAGAATCTTGAAGATGTCTCTATTAGATATCACATCAGAGACACAACTAATAATATTTTGCCATGACATCTGGAGGGTGTTCTGGGAGGAACAAACAAATATTCCTCTTTTTCTGTAGGATGTTATTTGGCTGCTAAAATGGTCAGCCCGTCAGGTGTATCAGCAGTAAGTGATGCTTCTGCTGACTGCCATCAAGGAAAATAAGCTGCACGTCCCTGCTTGCCTGCCAGCTCTTCTGTGCTGTGGTATTCTGTCTCCTTAGCCCTTAGTGCCTCTCCTTGTGTCTCCCTCTCTCTATCTTCCTTCCACCTCCTGGCCTTCTTGCTCGTTGCTTCTGGGCATTCCCTCCTCTCCTTCTCAACCCTCTGTGCCACTGCTCTGTGGGATTTAAAGTGCTCCTACAAACATTCATGTTCTCTCTTCTGTGTCCATTCACCACACAGTACCATCAGGTGTATCAGGTCCCCACAAATCTCCTGTCACCTTTTCTTTTCTAGCTGTTTTTCTTTTAAGAGCTGTGTCATTTTTCATGGTCGTTTCTGTAGTAAATTAGTGTTATGTTGGTCAGTGTACTTTCCAAAGAAAGTGGTGTGTTTGTTTGTTTGTGGTTTTGTTTGAGATTTTTTAAAATATGCATTTATTTTATTTTACTCCTCACCTGGGAAGCTTGTCTTACAGCTCAATTCTCTTAATGAAGAATGCTTGAGCCCCACTTCTGGGAAGTAAACCTAAGTCTAGTGAACTGCACTGTCTTAGAAGAATGCCTCTGGTGTTATTTTGTAGGTGAAAATATAGTTGAAATTTTACACAGTGGATGATATGATTACGAAGAATATTCAAAATGAATATTTTAATATGGAACTTTAAAATAGAGAGTTGACAGGGAGCCTGCAGGAGGAAGGCACATAATGTGCAACTGAGATTTAACCTGCAGAGTTGATGGCTTTTGTTCCAGCTGAAGGTTCCACATTTTTTCATTCTCTGCATTTATTCTTGTGTATTAGAGCTTTTTCTGATGTATGGATAGCAGTGGCCAGGTCTTTATGGAGGGGAGGGTTGATAAACCTGGTAATATTACAGTTTAGTTTCAGCAAGAAGTCAGGACCCACAGATGTTGCCACCAAGTCAGCTACCCCTGGCACTTCTGTTTCCTCCTCTAACTTTATGTCCCTCTCTTCCTTGTCAGGTACTTTGCCATAGGGAAGAGGGTAAGCTGAGCTCTGAACAATCATGTTTTCAAGTGTCAGTACCTAAAACCTTCTGTTTCTCCCAGAAAACATGTTTGATATCTCTTACATTTTCCAACAAATATTTCCCTTCATAGCTCCATGCAGAAAGAAAGACAGGAAGATAATTATAAGAGCTTTTTGATTTGTGCCTTTAAAATTAGCGATACAATGATGATATTGCTCTGGCATCTGGAGAGTCTGAAGCTTTACTCTCACTTGCTGGTGACATTGCAGTTGGTGTTCACAAATGAACTCAGAAACCAGCTAGCCTCATACACGAGGCACGAGCAGAACAACTGCCAGTGATTCTCTCTTATTTGGCTAAACTACTTCAGCCAATAAAAAAAAGAATTTATCTGCCGTTTGAGCAAATTTTTGTTCTGTTAGGTGGCAGAAGTGTGAAATACACAGATTTTCTCAGACTTTGCCCAAAATGTGTTCTGCCATGTCTTTTGATGCAATTTCAATATTGCATATTAATGAGTGCTGATCTTCCTAACTGTGACATTTTCCTGGAATGTCACCTCCAGAAGATCTGTGGCCAGCATCCTTGATTGCACAAACAAACCTTGCTGGCAGTAAAAAGGACTGAGCCTTGATAGCTGAGAAAACTTAATTAGTCAAGTAGACTGGAAGAGAGCTTTTTAACATGGTGTTTAGAAAAAGTCACGTTAAGAAAATCAGCTGTAGTGATAGCTATACTTGGCAGTTTTTCATTGAAATGATATTCTGGTGGATAAAGTTGCACAGCAATAGCTTTTATTTTGGTAAAAAGATATTAAATTGAAATTTAGAATTTTTAACTGGCCTGAAGGGTTTAATTTTGACAAGATAATTAAAAAAACCCCACAATACTAACCTGTTTCAATATCTTCTGCCTTGTATTGTGGGTCAGGTTCTCTAATATATTTCCTGTGCATGGTGGTCCTGAGGGACTGGAGTGCAACTGGAGGAATTTATTCAGTGGGATGTGCAATATGCTTAACTGGTCCAGAGAAGGAAATTGAGAACTAGGATTGCAATGGATACAAAACAGGGAAATAGGTTTCAATACTGGAATGGATGAGATCTGCAAGGGACTTTTCCAAGGATTCCACTTTGTCAAAACACTTTGCTTGAATTAAAAATGTCTAAACAAAATGTTTTGACACAGCCCAACTTAGATTTCTCTCCATGGAAAAGCATCTTATTTCAGGAGTAAATCAAACTTCCTGGTTTTCAGTATGGTAGAAATTCCAGCTTCTTTTCAAGTCCCATCATCACACCTCCTTTAAATATATCCATGAATTAATGTGATGTTTCAGATGGGAGGATTTCTTGGACTGCTTCTGGAAAGGCAAGCATTCTCCAAGGGGAAAGGATTCTATTTTAATAATGGAATTGGCTCTGAAAGGGCTCTAGAGCAGCCATGTTTTGGGAAGGAGGCAGAAAGAGAAGGCATCAAAGTGATCAGTTAAGCATCCCTGCTTACTTTCTTCATCATTTGAGCAGTCCTGTGCAGTGTAGGTAAATCAGTACACCAGGAGTGCTCTAACTCAGAAGCATTTTACTTGTGAGCTGCTGTAACGAAGGCTATATTAAAGTATGCATTGGGGATTTTGGTTATTATAAATTACGTTCTTTGAAATCTCATTTAGAACCAGGAACTAAAATGATGTTGTAAGGCTCAAAGGATTAATTCTTCCTGAACAATAGACTGTCACTGATCACTCTGTAAAGTAATTATACTAAATTTAATTATAATACAAGTGCATTGTATGATAGTCATAGTGTGCCCAAAAGAGGGTTTGAAAAGGTGCCTCACAAGCATATGGACTAGCTCTGGGAGCACACTGGCAAATTACAGATTTTGTAATTGAGTATAACTTAATATGAGGCTTTCTTAATTAAAGGTTTGGGGTTGTATGGGGTAGGTTCTGGCTGGCACACTTTGCTTTTCAACATCATCAGCATAATGGAACATATGAACTCTTCCCATTTTATAGGTTCTGCCAAAAGCCCTTATGACTTCTGGTGGCATTAATGCACTTGAATCAATTCCAGTATCACTGTTGTGGTGAAACCAGGAGAAATCAAATTGTTACAATAGTGGAAGAACAACTGTTGCTCATTCTGATATTTCAGCTGCAGGAACTGCACATATCATATCAATGTATCATATGCTGATGATATTTCATAATAATCCTCTCATGAAAACCTAAGGATCCTACTTCCCCATTTCAGTCTTCTCTCCTCACTTTTGCATCCATCTTCGTGTTGCATTTGGACTAGTTATGGAAATATCATTGCCCCTTGAGCTATGAAATTAAGCACTGCTCCTGTTTCCAATTCCACCCTGGTGGCAGGCTGGAGCCTAAGGTGCTCTCTGACCTGAGGGAACCACTCAGATCACAGCCTTAACAGAACTGGTGCAGATTTAGTGATGTTAAGATGCTTAGCCAGAATCTTTTCTTGGCAATGACAAGTTGTGTCAGTCATACATAAACAAATGAAAAGAGTTCCAATGCTTGGGGAGCAGTTCCACAGCTGGAATGGCCTGGTGTTCAGAAAGCCTGAGAAGTTTCATGCTCATGTCATGTTAGGGCAAGTATCCTGGGAGAAAGCTAACAAGATCTAGAGTATGGATATCAGGAATTATGACATAGGAATAGTGGCAGTGAGAGGTAGATGCCTTTGGTTTGTGTTGCAACATATAAAGAGTTTATTATAAAGCAACAATAAGGGTTAGGACCACAGGTCAGCACAAACAGAATGAGTGCAGATCTGTTGAAGTTCCTGAATGTATTCACTGCAGGCTTCAATTTAGCTTTGCACTTTAGTGGAAAAGGTTAAAATTGCGAAATCTGTGAAGAGCAACAAAGCCAGTATAATATGCCTTCTTCTTCTCCTTTTTACCTTAGTTCTTTCATATGCAACTGCTTTGTTACATAGGAAATCTGATCAAAATATGGGTCTGGTCTCAGTCTTCATGCATCTTTTCGGCTTAACAGTGTGATAGCCTGGAACACGTTAATTGCAAGTCTGCTTTGGTAATTTGCAGCATCACTGAAACGATTATCAGATCCTAAGTTGTATCTGCCAGAGATGGGAAGAGTGTCAGTTTGTTTTACTGAAGAATATTGAATGTGAAATCTTGCGTGAGCTGTAGTGTCAGCACTTTGTCCAGCATCCACCAGGTGACCTTTAACGTGCCTGGGAAGAAATCTGTGTTGATATGGTGGGCTGTTGTGAGGATGGGGATGATGTGCTGGTGGCTGTCACTGTTTGGTGTGATTGCTGGTCTCTCGTGAGACTCTTTAACCAAAAGGTTCTGAGATACTGCTATGCAGCCCATTATACAGATAAGCCTTGGTTCTCTTTGATTTTCTGTGTGCACATGTAGCCTCCCTAATTGTTGCCAGACTAACACAGAGCAAAGTCCTGATGAAAGTCATTAACATGAGATTAATTCACATTAACAGCCAACTCCTGCTTTTGAGAGCTCTCCTTTCTTCTAACTGATGTGGTACCAATTCAAGACCAGGAGATTTGGCATAAGGAGATAGAAGCATCCCAAAAGAAGAAGTAACTAGGTTAAAAAAAACTATGAGAACTAGTTAGGAGTACTGAGAAAAATATTTTCAGTCCTACAAGTTTCTTAAAATTGTAGCTCTCTATAGTGATTGTGACATTTAGTACTGAAAGGCAATTTAAACTCAGCCAGATTTGTATGAGGGATAACTGCACAGGCTTCTTTATGCATACATATATATCTGTCTACACGTGTAATGTATATAATATATATATATATTTAATGACAGCTGTGTGCTTCCTAAAGGAGAGATGAAGAAATGCCATTTTTATGGCAGCCTTTGGTGAATGTGGGAAGGGGTATATTTTTACAGGAGTGCATTTTAGCTAATTCCTTTATGATCTTAGATTTAGCCTGTGTTGCTCAGCAGAGTGAAGGAAAAGCCCCCCAGTGGGGGAGCTGTCTCTAATCTGCCTGTTGAAGGACATCCTGAAGAGTTGCATCTCGTCACTCTTGGGATGCAGGGCCTGTGACTTGGGTACCCAAACCATCTTTCTAGCCTTCAGGCTTTTCAATATCCTTTCGATGAGAAACAGTGAAATCTTTTTCCCTTCCTGGAATTCTAAAAATGAGAGTGTACTTGTGCTGGTACCAGCCTGACAGCCCTCAGTGTAGGAGGCCTTCTTCTGCTTCTGAGCAATGAGCAGATGTAGTTTTGTGTGGTCTGAGCTGCCAGTTCTGGGAGGACCTCACCTATTGCAGTTTCTTCCCAGTCCTGGACTCTGTCAATTTTGTAGGTCCATCAGAGCACAGATTCTCACCTGTCACCTTGGCAGTGCTAGTAAGGAGCATTTTAGTAGCATCTCCTGGGCTGATGAGATGATTGTATTTGTCACCCATTCATTCATTCATTCATCCCTCCCTGCAGCTGCTGCAGTTTGAAGTCTGCAGTGAAGCTCATTGTCAGCCTCTAATGCAGGCCCTGAGAGTTCAGTAATGGGCAAGTTTTCACTCAGGTTATCACAAGCTACTAAGTTGATGGGCATCCAGCAGATTATGGGCCTTTCAGCCATCAGGCCTTGTCCCAAATCTGCCTCAAAGCAGCTGGGAATATTTTGCCATGGAGATGTGGACAAGTGCACGTAATTATTAACACACCGTTAATTTTGTTTCCTTTAATTGATTGGATTTGTGAGCAAAGTCTGGGATTTATAAGGCAGTTCTATGAGTTACAAAAAAAATCCACATTGGCTGGACCACTTGTAGAGACCTGATGTACTTTATGGAAACAGAAATACTGGAAATTCAGCAATTGCTGCAAATTCCCCTTAACTTTATGAGAAGTTGTGGGCAGTAATTACCAACAAATTATTTTACTGCAAACCTGGTGAGACAAGGGAGATTATTGCAGGCTCAAAGCTTTCTAATTTTTATGTACCACCTTCTGCTTATGCAAGGGAAGGGATTTAGGAAGACTCCCCAACAAATACAATGGAGGGTGTTATCATTTTTTTCTAATAAATGAAAGTGGGTTTTTTTCCCCAAGAAACATTAAATAATTCTACATCTTACTGTGCATGTAGTAGGTAAGAATTTATTTTCCATTTCCTAAGTATATATATTATCTATCTATATATAAAATTTATATTGGTGATATTTGCTTTCTACTTTCCTTGTTTAGCTGTTTCTGCATTTTAATGCTGAAATGAAGTATTGAAGATTTTAAAGGCAACTCTTCTAAGATAATTTTAAAACATAGGCTTAATAATGCACTCAAAAACTGGCTTTCCTAAGTTAATTTTCTGATTTTTCCATGGGCTGATTTTCAGCCAGTCTCTATAATTTGGATTGGGCTGGGTTTTTCTGTAATTTTTATTTCTTTTCCCCTTTCAAAAAATATGTGGAAGAACTAGAAAAGATGTAAGAGGAACAAGGGTGACTAGAGATATCAGATTACTTCTATATGAAGAGACATACAGGCTACAATTTTTCGGCTCAGTAAGCAGACAAAAGGAGAGAGTGTATCAAGGTGCTTAGGAAATAAAGAGATTAAAAGATGAAATGGGAACAATTATTCATTTTTTCTCATAATGGAAACCTAGATGATAACTTAATAAAATGAACCGGTAGGCAGCTTACAACCTATAAGAAGAAGTACATTTTCAGAGACTGCCTGCTTATATTTTGAAATTCATTGCCACACAATGTGGGGAAGAGAGAAGTTTAAATGGACTCAGAAGACCTTAGGAAAATGAATGCCTGATGGGTCCACTGAGGAAATAGTCTTTATATTGCATTAAGGAGATATTTCTCACACTTTGAATTTCATGAGAGGGAATACTGATTTTTTCTTTAAATGTATAAATGGCTGGATAACAATCACCATAGCAACGGAGAGAATATCAGGTTAAGGCTCTAGGAAAGGGATTTAATGAACGTAACGTGTGTGGTTTTTGCCTCCTCGGATATGTTTGTGGTAATTCTTTGCCATATTTCTGCATCCATATTTCTCTGAGGACATTGCCCATTTTAGACCTAATTCTGTATACAAATGCTCTGCTGTTCGTTGTTGAAAAACCACCTGCCCTGCAGTGACCAAGAGCCATTTAGAGTGCAGGAATAAATCTTGTAATGTTTTAAGGTAGGGTGATCTTCAAATGAGGTCTGACCACTGGGTCATTCCCAGAGAGCTGCTGCCTTTCCCTCAGCAGAGGTTCTGCTGATTATCTGTGGCCCTCCATGGGCCCAGAGTGTCCCTCTCCCTCTACTGAGAAGTTTGGACCACACATAAATCATGTCTTGTTTTCTAATTTGATCAGCTTTGACCTTTCTAGAAGCTTTTCTCAAGACTTGGAAAACAACAACGCATCAGGTGCAATATTAAATAAGCTCTGTGGTAATTACATAAACCTACTAAATTATTGAATCCTCCTAAACAAATGATGTAGGGCACTCTAATAAAGCTTCCTGGAGATCAGTGTTTATTTTTAAAGCTGCAGTAAGAAATCTGAAAGGAGAGCCTTTAAGCATTACGCATAGTACAAGCTGTATTTCTTACCTGCTTTTATTTCTTACCTTTGACTACTTTGCTGAAATTACCACATCCTTTCTAGTGATGGAGTTTTGCTGGTACATGGCAGTTTGTGGAGGTGGGGAAAGAATTTATTAGTGTAATCTTTCTTATATACCCTATGAGCACTGTCTGTCACTGTGCAAAATTGCTCAGAAGTTCTCATTGTCCAGTATTTTTTTTTAAAGCTAAAAATTCTCCTAAATGTTGATTTGAAGCAGGAAAAAAAGAAGCAGGACAATAGGCTGTAAGTGAAAGGTTTGCAAACAGTAACATGGAAAAGTACTTTTCATGCTTACCAGTTTCTCTATGAAGACTGTGCAGAGATTAGCTCCATGTATTGTTATATTCCCTGTGAATACTTAGCAACTGGTACATAGTTTATATAAACTGTAATATCTGTGGATCTGATGTTTGTATATTCTCTGCTAATTGGCTTTGTGAGCAAGCTGATTTTATTTGCCTTACAAAACCTGTTCTATGTATGTAACAAAGCCCAAGGGATAAATATATTTTTGAAAGCTGTCTCAATATAGCTTGTTGTTAATTAAAACCATTAAATGCCTATCATTACAGAGAGGAAAATTCATGTTTTCCTTAATACTGTCTACAGTTCTTCTGTTTCTTGGAGAGGCAATTATCCATTACCAAACACCAAGTTATGTTTTTTTTTTATTCAGTGGCTTTTGTTGTAGAGGAAAAAAATATCTGCAAATGGTTGAAGCTGTTTTGTCACCTTCTGTGAAAAGCAAGGATGACGATGAAATCATATTGTAAAGATCAAAATAAGGAAAACTTCAGTAAAAATGGAACTTTTAAATTTATTACAAGAATTTTCAGTATTCCATGGATGGGGATGTAGATTCCAGTGCTGATAAACAGAACCTAAAATTCACTTAAAATCTTTAGCCGGGGCTCTCAGGATTGGTACTGATGTCAAGGGAGAGTATTAGCTTATCTTAATGGCAATTCTGAGAAAATGTTATTACGTTTTTTTAATTATAATTTTTAAGTGTCAGCATTTCATCTAAGACTTTGACCTCTTCATGTTTAAGTTTTGAATTTGGTTTGTAAACTACATTTATGAATCCACACCTTTTGAACGCAGATTCCATCTTTTTCTCTAGAACACTGTCCTTGTTACATCAAGGCCACCAGAATATCATGAGGTAATTAGATAATGCCAATACTTATTTTTTAAATAAGTTTCTGCAAAAAAATTCCTCTTGATGTTGTGGAGCTTTTCATAAGTGTCTGGAATTTGAGAGAAGAGCAGTTTTCAATAAAGGATTAAGAACTGGTTTGATAGGTGATACCAGACAGTGGGCTGAACTTGCTTTCATTCAGAGATGACTCAATGTCTTTAACAAGAATCAGAAAGTGAATTCATGCTGGCCAAGCTTCAGAAGGTGAAAATTACAGCTGCTGAAATCATGCCGTGGTCTGTGCCTCAGGGCCAGGCTAGGAAAGGTCCTGTTGTTAGAACTACAGAAATATGGACGGGTTTCTTGAATGTGAGACATCAAAAGCATTCAGTCCAGATAATATCCAAGTAAGGAATTGCAAAAAAAAAAAAAAAAAAAAAAAAAAAAGTTTTGCCAAAAATTNCCATAGCCCGTCGTAGTGTGCTGGTTAATTCCTACGTGCAGAGCTCTCACGTAGGAGGACTGGAGAAAATAGGTCCTGACAGCTGTCCAGGTGCACAAGCCTCTCTTGCTCTCCCTCCCCAGTAAAATTCTTAGAACAGCACAACGGGGAGTTATTTGGTTACTATGCTCCATAGGACAAGAACCTATAGGAAATCAGCATGAATTTGTATTTGTTGTTAGATCCAACTTTTCAATGATGAGGGTTTTTTGTTTACAAACAGTCTGCTGAGAGGCACTATTGCATAAATAACAAGGATAGTTCTGCTCTCAAAAGCTAGTAATTGGCCACCAAAAAGCATTTTGGAAACTTCAAAACAATCTGTTCTCTGTGTGAAATGCATTTGTTTCCACTTTACCTACACATAATGAGTAGTGGTAAAGGGAATTGGCTTAGTTTGGTCCACAAGCAGCTATTCTTGACCTATCTGATTTTCAGTAATTGGCTGTAGAATTCAGAGTATCCTTGTAGTCCAGGACTTGTTAGATCTCACTGGACAGTGACTTTGTCTTTTAAACTGCAGGGAAAAGAAGAGGAGCTTGTTTGCCTTTCAGATGAGTAACTCAGTGGCAGTGGTTTTTTGGCCAGTAACTTGTGACAGCTGTTGGGGACTTTATACCTGGATTGGTCGAACGTTTACGATTACTTATCAATTTTAATTTTATGCTTAGAGACCTGGTTGTTCATATCAAAGGGCAATTTACAGTGCCCCTAGGAAGTGCCTGATTCAGCAGTATCTTGGGTACTCACAGTTAATTAATTTGACCCTTAAAAGAATTGTGGTGCTGCACACACATCTTTTTCTATGGCAGTGCTGCCATCTGATTCCACAACAGCATTTCTACACTATGGCACATTGGTTATGTCTTAAAGCCTTGAAAAGTGGCAAAACTGCAGATGGGCAGGGGTTGAAGTTTCTTGCCTGCTTTTCAAGAGAGAAGCCTGTGAGAGTCTAGTAGAAAATACCTCAAATTTATTTTCAACACCTTCTTTGCCACATTTTGATTTTATGTCAAGGAAATGAAATACAAAAATTTTGGGATAGAGCATTACTTCCCTGCACTTCATAAAGAAGCCATCAGAGGATAAGATTCTTGTTCATATTGTTTTCATCACTCCTGATTGCTTCATTTAGTGCTACATCTTTCTCAATGCCTGTGTTGCTGCACTAATAACATCAGCATGTTGCAGTCACTGCTCCTTCAAAGACTAGTATTAATTGAAGCAATTTATTCTAGCAGAGCTGAAGATGGCCTATTTATACTTTTATATAATGAATTACAGAATACATTTATCTTGTCATGTCCTTTCAGCTCCTCTTTCTGCCAAGTGTGGATTTGCTGCCCCAGACAAGCATCGCCCAGGCTCAGCACAGTAGAGCCCAGGTGTTTTTCTGGGTTGTGTAAGAGGTCAGAGATGTTCACCAGCTATCACAATATGGAAAGAGGAGCAACCCTGAATTGGTACCAATGCTGCTTCATTACCTGCTAGCAAAATAATTTCTCATTCTGCCACATAATGGAGCAGCATCTTATTTCAGCAAAAAAGAGAATTCTCAGAGTTTATGTCCTTCAACTTAATATTAAATGTAATGTATATGCAATATAAAGTATATGGTGCTGATCTATTCCCAAGGGGTAGAAGAAGTCTGGCACTGTGTTATTAAAACCTGTAGGGTTACAGAAAACTATTTGTTCAATTCTGATGAAACTTCTCCGCCGTGATTCTGCAGAAAGCAGTTTGTGAGAATACCTTGGCTTCCTTAATATTAATAGTATAAGACATAATGTGTCTAATCTTCAATTATGTTGTAGAGCTCTAGTATAGATGAAGTAGTTGGCTTTTAATAGTATGGTCATTACATTTAATTGAATTGATCTTTGGCTAACGAAAAACATAAAGGAAAACATTTTGTCTCACATCAAAATATTTGATATTCTCTGCAATAAAGGACCATAAAAAAAGTGGAGCAAGATACTGCTGAGTTATGATAGATAGGGTCAAAATTGTTAGCTGCAGTGAATGGCAGAATTTGTAGAGCAAGACCTGAATAAATACACAGGCTTCTAGAGAATAAGAATATTAATACTATAATACCTCTACCAAAACCTCTGCTGGTAGTCCTCTGTCCTAAACTATCCCCACAGTTTTGGGTTAACTAATGTATTTTCTTCCCCTCTAGGTTTTCCCTATTTATTATGTCGGAATTATTGTAAATGACATGGAGAGAGAGGCTCTGTATCCTAGATTCTAGTTACTCTCTAGATAATAGCTTTTAAATACTGTAATTGATCTTGCACCACAAAAATACACCTCTGTTACTAATTTTGCACTTTGTTTCAATGCAGTGTAATTTTTAGCATTTTGCATTGGTTTCGAGCTGTTTGAATTAATTTGAAATTTTTATTCCAATTTATCTAAGTTCTCCCCTTGTTACCATGCAGCTCCTTGCCAAAGTACATTTTGTTGGCACAATTGGAGATTGGTTTTCTTAAATTCTAAATCAGAGTTTCGTGGGACTGTCTACTTGGTAGTGACTCTGTTAGTGCTGCTTTTCTCTGTTAATTGTGAGCCCATTTCCTGACATGGCTTGAAGGGCATTGTGCTGCTTCAAGGGCAGACTTCATGTGGCATCTCAGTCCTAGACATTTGCCATTTGTCTCGCTGGCTGCTCAGGCGAGCAGTGGTGTATATCTGTTTCCTTAGATATGTCAGTTCAGGTCAATTGCTCTTTCCTGCTCAAATCCCTCCTTCAGCGTTCCTGAACTTTCTCTATTTTCTATTCTAGGTCTATGCTCAATTAACTTTATCTAAGTGTGGCTCTCGGGACTCAGTGGTGTTATGTAGGCTTGCGAAGTTAACGGTCGTAGGCTGCAACCTCAAATTGCTCCTGTGCACTTCTGGCAGAATTTCTGCCTGGCAGAGTTCTAGGAATGGCTTTGTTTCAGCAGTAGGGAATGCATCTTTCTATTGGAGATGAAAGCACCTGAGGTTTACAAGAATTCTGGAATTATTACATCCTTTGAAAAGACTACTCCAGTACCTTTTGGCTTTGTGGATAATATGCCCCTGTACCAGCCTTAAAGATGGCAGTCAGTCCAGTCGCCTGAGAGATGGCAAACTGAGGATATCCCAGGTTAAACCTTGCAATCTGGGACTTGAATGAAGTTATTTCACATAGGACAAACCTAATCATGTTTGACTGGGATCCAGCCTTATGTGAGACAATTGTTTGGATCTGTTATCTCTGGTGAATTCAAGCACCACCAGAGTGTTCTTTGATTTCCTTTATATGTTGTACTTCCTCAAGTCCTGGATGTGCTAAGCCTTTCCTGTGAAAAATTGTTTTGCTTAGAAATACTAAAAAAAAAAATCCCTGCCCTTTTATCTATTTCTCATTTAACTGTTTGCATTGAGAATGAATAAATGTTTCTAGGAAACAATTTGTATTTCATGTGAAAGGGTCTCTGTAGATTACAAGAAGCTTGCAGAAATAGTTGCTGCCTTATATCTAGTTTTGTTTCTAATTTTCCCATTTCTTTATCATTATCTTAAATATTCACAGTGGCATCTTTTATCCTTTTTTGTATGAACTGAATCCTCCATCACAGTAGCAGTTGTCCTGTTCTCCCTTGATATTCTTCCAGCATGCCTAAATCTTGTTCACACAGATGCTAAACACAGTGTAAGGCTGTGCATTCTTCTCAGTAGTGTTGGGGCTGCCCTGTTCAGCCTGTGCTGTGAGATGTGGGCTCCAGGACCACACTGATACTTTTGCAGCAGTACTGTTTTACAAGCTCATTATCATTTGCACCTCGTTGTCACCCTGCACAGCTTGTTCATTAATTTCTGTTTGTTTCTTCAGTATCCCTATTTCCCATTTTTCTGTTCCGTATGTGCTCACTTCTACTTATGCAAGATGCATGTTATTGTTTCATGTTGGAGTTCTTAGCACTCCCATTTATTTTTCTCACTGTACTAATCTGACATATTTTCAGCACACCCCAATTTTGAGATATCTCTGCATCTTAGTCATTTTGATATTAGCAATTTCCTGTTCCAAAACAGTAAAAAAGCTATTAAGTGAAGAAGATCTTAATATTGACTTCCTCTGAGCTATTCAGAACTTTTCTTCTCATCTTGATACATCATTCTTCATTGTTCCAGAGAAGCTAATCTGTAAATTATGTGGTATTGTCCTTATTCAGGAAACAAATTGCCCTAAGTGACGGTTCATAAGATCTTGTATGAAATAACACTAAAATTCAGATACAAGCATATTGTCCTCTTTATTTCAGCTACCTATTAATTCTGCAGTACTATTGAAAAAGCAGTCAAGTTTTTCCAGAATGACTAGGTAATTTTTAGGTCTTACTGCCTCATGCTGGTCCTCCTGTGATTCTCTGAAGAAATTTTATTATCATCAATATAGCAACATAGATTTGCAAAAAAAAAAAAAAAAAAAANAAAAAAAAAAAAAAAATTGCACTAACATTGGAATAACTGGAATTCTTCTCCTGGAAGGTGTTGCATTCTTGAAGACCCATTAAAGCACCATCAGCCACACCTATGTCCTTTGCTGTCCTGGACACAAAACCAGGATCCCCTTGTAGGAGCAGCAGTGATGAGGCAGCCTTTCCCTCTCCTCCATTTTGGTAACTTTAGGCAGCTTTTCATGGTCTCCCTGTCCTTCTCTGACCTTTTATCAGGTAGATGAAATACTTACCACCCCCTTAATGGTGAACTGAGCCACTTGAGCATTGAACAGGACAGCATAAAATTCACACCCAAAGGACTGGGAGTTTATGTACCATTTGAGACTCGGTTCTCAATCCTCTGCTTCATAGTTTTAACATGTTTTGCAGTTCTCAGTGCCTATGGGTACTCCAGCACAGGTATTCCAGTCACACTGCAAATGTGTGGAAGCAAGGTACATTATTAATACAACCAAATGCAAAATATCACACATACCAAAACAGAATATCTGGATGTAGGATATAGGATCTTGTCCAGTATCTTATCCCTATATTGACTATTAGCTTATGTTTTAGAGTAGAAATATTAGAATATTCCTAATAATTGTGTAGCTCTGAGGGAAATAAATTTTAAATTGTAAATAAATAAATTGTGTTTTGATTTGCTTGCAAGTAAGACATATGATACCTTTTCATTTTCCAAATCCTCTTTTATATTACTGTGGATTACCTAAATATGAAAGAATTTTTAACTACTACTACTGCTACTACTAATTCAAACTGTGAGTCCTACTACTATCTTGTTGTGAATGGCAGCAAATTCTGTAGATTACTGTTTTACTGCATTTGAAAAGGAATTGTGGACTTAAATGTTTTAAGTGGACTTATATTTTTTTTTTTTAGCATTTAAATGAAATTCCTTTTATTCCTTAGAACTGTAACAGAGGAGTGTCCAATTTACTCCATTTATTTAATGGTCAACTCCCTTATTTCATATTTTTCCCCTGTAAACATTAATTTTCTTGTTTATATGTTGTTTTATTATCAGATTCACTTAAAATCTGCTTTTAGCTGTATTGCAAGGCTTGCAAAGGGAATGAGGCACCAACATGTAAAATACATATACATGGTACAATGACATCATACTTGACATAAACTGGTGACTTCAAGTTTAACAAGCAAGTTGTCATTGAAATAAAATCTGTTTGAGTCCAACTTTAATCTAAAAGCATTTTTAGACTGTGAGTGGCATTTGTTTAACTCCATGGACAGAACAAGTTTTGTGTTCACAGAAAATGTGCTCTGGTCG
>VZTR01012307.1:1279037-1478930 GCA_013400775.1 Chaetops frenatus | reverse complement strand
CACAGGTATTCCAGTCACACTGCAAATGTGTGGAAGCAAGGTACATTATTAATACAACCAAATGCAAAATATCACACATACCAAAACAGAATATCTGGATGTAGGATATAGGATCTTGTCCAGTATCTTATCCCTATATTGACTATTAGCTTATGTTTTAGAGTAGAAATATTAGAATATTCCTAATAATTGTGTAGCTCTGAGGGAAATAAATTTTAAATTGTAAATAAATAAATTGTGTTTTGATTTGCTTGCAAGTAAGACATATGATACCTTTTCATTTTCCAAATCCTCTTTTATATTACTGTGGATTACCTAAATATGAAAGAATTTTTAACTACTACTACTGCTACTACTAATTCAAACTGTGAGTCCTACTACTATCTTGTTGTGAATGGCAGCAAATTCTGTAGATTACTGTTTTACTGCATTTGAAAAGGAATTGTGGACTTAAATGTTTTAAGTGGACTTATATTTTTTTTTTTAGCATTTAAATGAAATTCCTTTTATTCCTTAGAACTGTAACAGAGGAGTGTCCAATTTACTCCAGTTATTTAATGGTCAACTCCCTTATTTCATATTTTTCCCCTGTAAACATTAATTTTCTTGTTTATATGTTGTTTTATTATCAGATTCACTTAAAATCTGCTTTTAGCTGTATTGCAAGGCTTGCAAAGGGAATGAGGCACCAACATGTAAAATACATATACATGGTACAATGACATCATACTTGACATAAACTGGTGACTTCAAGTTTAACAAGCAAGTTGTCATTGAAATAAAATCTGTTTGAGTCCAACTTTAATCTAAAAGCATTTTTAGACTGTGAGTGGCATTTGTTTAACTCCATGGACAGAACAAGTTTTGTGTTCACAGAAAATGTGCTCTGGTCGATATGGGTGTCTCTGTCTCATGGTGTGAGAACTGCCTGCCTTGCACTCTTCACTTTCCTGTCTCTTGGAAGTTTTTCAGATTTCAGCTATGGGGTTCTCAAATTTACTTTCTTTGGATAGTGTAACCTTAGCTCCAAAGAAGTCACCCAATCAAAGTTTTTGGGTTTTGATAAAACAGAAGATGTCTCTTCTCTTTTATTTATACTTTGGATCTTATTATATTTATATATTATAAATATCTTCTTTTATTTATACTTTGGATAGATTTTAACCATTTCAAACATTAATATACAACTGCTGAAAATAATATTTTTTATTTCTTATGTGAATCATGTTTCTCCTGAAAAGTAGGTCACGTTTAGGATGGTGTCATACTTAAAATGCTGTTAGATAGCAGTGACATGCATTATTTGTACAGTAACTATGCACTGTAAACTAAAATAGTGTAGATAATCACATTCAGTGTTATGATAGAAACATTGAACCCTTTATTTGCTAATACCTGTTTTCAATTCAATTTACTAGTAGTTTGGGATAATTTACATCTCCATTTGGTTGGGCCTGTGACAGACATTTGCTTGTGTTTTCACTAAGTGTCTTTGTTTCATCCTGCATTGCTTCTGGAGGGTGAAAACAATGTTAAGGTTCTGATTTTCTCTCTCCAAACCTTTTCTTGCAGTTCTAGTTGAAAATGCAGTAAATATTGACAAAAATTGGAAGCATGTTTTGAGTCAGAATTTTCAAAAAAATTACCTTTTTGTCTGAAATCCACATTTTGTTCCTCTGGGCAGTCTTTACTGGATGATTTAATTTCTGCTGTATGGCTAGAGCAAGAGAATTCCCAGCAACGGGGCTGTTTCAGAAAGGGAAGCTAGGAAGCTTTAAGGTGAAAATTTTTCATATAGCTGATTTCAAAATTTTAACTCACATACCCAGGTAACTTGAGAATCAAAAAAATCCCACTCAGACTGCCATTAAATACATGTTCCAGAGCCCATTGATTTTTTTTTTTTTTTTAAACACATCCTGCAAGTGCTGATTCTTGAAGCAGTTGTTTCTCATAATCAGATCTAAAAGCCCTTTATCTCCTATCAGCTGATGGCTGTACTATAACCTTTGGCTCCAGACTTCTGGTAGGAAATTTGTACATATTTCTAACAAGAATGAAACTCCAGTGGCCTTAACAGCAGCACTCATGGTGTGTAACCGTGCTGGAAATTAGTTTCTCAGGCACTGATCTTGACAGGTCAGCTGTCACAAATTGATATACATATCTGTAAATACATCAGTCCTATAAACGACATCCTGTCTGCAAGAAGTGGAAGATAAAATTGGCACAGCTCTTAACAAATGAAGTGTTCCAAAGCACAAGGATGCACAGGGAAAATCCCTTCTGGTTTTCCTCATGTTCCATTTATGATTTTTATCTCTATAGTTTGCTTTTAAGAGACTGAAAAGTTTGTGCCTCTGTAGAGAACACACTGGAGTACTGTTCTGAAGCAAAATATGCTCTTTCTCCTTGCATTTACCCTGCGGCATAGAAGAAGAATCTTTGTCTACTCCTTTTGAAAAAAAAAAAAAAAGAATAAATTCATGGATTTGCACTGTCTTCTCTCTGGTGTTTTTTGAAATGCTTCGAGGTAGTGCAGAATATGAAACATAGGGTACTCAAGAAGTGTAAGGCCTTTATATGAATTCAGATTTTGCAAGGTGCATGTGTAGAAATTGATATGTCAGTCCACCAATGGTGAAGCAATAACTTGAATGTGTTACATTTGCCATTTGCAAATGACTATTTAATCATCACCTGTAGATTTTGCAAGCTGTTTTGGCAAAAATCTTGATCATATGCCTAGGACAAGGGAAAAAGGCTTAAACAGTAAGATTTCTTTACAGATTTGAGACACAATAGATGCTACACATACCTGCACTCATCTTTGAAGTCTGTTGACCCATGTTGATTTATGTCAAAGGAAAGATCTGTCCATTTGGTTTGGCAGTAGCAAGGGCTGAGGAAGATCTGGAAATATTTCAAAGTGAGCATCTAAATTGAAATTCAAAGATACCATGGCTACAGGTATTTATCTGCCTGTGTTGCTGCAGACACTTCATGTGCAGTTGCTCCTCTGTCACTCCAAACTGCCATCACAGGAGGAAAGTGTTCAATCTGAGATATTTTAGCTTTCAGAAGTGTCATTAGAAAGCTGAAAATTATTCATACATTCTCCTCCTCCATCCTTCAGGTCATCTGGATAAAAAGGAGAGGTGTACCTTAAGTCTTTCCTCTCCTGCGTCTCAGCTTTCAAGATTTAGTGACTGTGGAATAATTTTCATCAGTTGTGATAGTTGCTGAATATTCCCTGGATGTCCTGTTCTTTTCTAGTTCCCTGTTTATCAGTTTAATGCTACAAAACAAAAATAAAACTACACAGATCTCTTCCATCACTTTTTATTTGTTGATTTGATTTGTGAGGCTTTAGGATAAAACTGAAGTCGTAGAAATAAATCATGTAAGACATCTAGCCATAGGCATTTTCAGTGAAATAAGTTCTTTCCAAGAAGATTTTGACTTGTTACATGAAAATTAGCTTCTGGCAGGAAGAATTCATATTTCACCGATCTTGGACTGTGTTTAACTTCCACAGGGCATGCCTTCAGCTAACTACACTGCTTCCAAATATGTGAGCATAGGATTGGTGTTTAAGAGTAGAGCTGAAAAAAAAGACAGGAAAACAGTTCCTACTTGATGCTATTTATGACTCCTCTGAACAAAATGACACTGTGGATTCTGTTTGAAGGCAAATGGAGTGTCTGACTGCTGCTGCTCAGGAGCATATTTAGTTTGAATAATCCAAAGGTCACTTAAGATTGACTTTTCTATTGAACCCGTTCTATTGAATTGGACTCTATTTCTCTTCAGAAAATGCAGTAAAATTGATTTTTAAAATGATACATTTAATTGAAAAATAAAATATTTAGCTGTAATGTTCCAGGGAGATATCCTGCAAACATGCATGTGGTACATCTGGTAGATATGAGATACTTGTTCATCAGGAGCCTGGGAGGTCAAGAGGCTGCCATTGCTTTAGAGGTGAGGTAGAAGTAAGGCGAGAATAGAGAAAAATGTGAGTTGAGACAGTTTGACACTGTAGAACCTGTGTCACGAGTTTATGACTGTAGGTGAGCTAAAACACTGTGGAAAAAAAAAAAGGGTTGGTCTTTGGTAAACATAGGGAACTATTTGAAAATAGGGATCTGAGGAGAGAGGGAAATCTGGCATAGTGCAACCACAGGTTATCCTGAGGACTCTCAGGCACTATAAACCAACTGAAGAGAAATGTCAGAGTGAACTGAATGAAATAATGTGATAAATACTACAGATAATGGAGTATTTGTATTGCAAATATCAGTGAAGATACATTCAGGCAAGGTACTTGTTTATGTCTGTCCTCTGAATCGCACAAATCTGATTCCACATTAAAAAAAAGCTGCACACCTCTCAACCTCTGTCTATCAGTTGCGGATTCGGTCAAGCTGCTGTTAAACATTTTGTAAATGCTGAGGTTCCTGCCTGGCAGTGCTTCAGACTCTTGGTGCTTTCTGTTCCAGTTGGCGACGTGGGACTCGGAGAAAGGGCTGAACGGCAGCCTCCAAGAGCGGCGTCTGGGCAACGACTTACAAGGAGTGACACTCAAAGTGGTGACTGTCTTGGTATGATCCTTTCTTGAGTTCAGGAAACAAAAGGCTCAAAATAAAAAGGATCTGACTGAATATTTTGGGCACTTCCCGCAGTGTTTTTCCCTATAGTTTTCAGTTCTGTATTTTTGGATGATCAGTTACATAAGCAAGGAAGATAGATGATGGCCTTTTATTATTTTATGTGAAGCTGTGTATGGTCAGTGATACAGAGCATTTGTTTGTTTGCTTATGCTGTTTTTCTGCATTGTAATTCCTACCAGGCATAGAACCAGCACAGGGCCTGAGTGCACAGGGGTGCATTCCAGATACCATCCTCCAGCTTGGATAGGCATTTTTCAGCATTTCATGGATTTTAAGATCAGATGGGCCAATTATGATAATCTAATCTTGGCTCTTGTACACTGCAGGCTGTAAAATTTAATCAAGTGTTTCCTGCATCAAGCTCATAAATTCCCATTGAGATAAACTATATCTCTTAGAAAGGTATCAACTTTCCAAAAAAATCATTACGCTTTTGGGGCTACTGTCTGTTAGACTCTGGAGTGCCAAAGAGCTCCTGTTAGCCAAGTGCTACATTAGGGGCAAATTAGGGCTTGAATGCATTCCTAGCTAAGATATTGGAGTCTGCAGATTGCAGAATATGTTGTCCTTTTTTTGTTGTTTTTAATTCTCTTTTTCTGAATCACAGTACAAATAGGCAGTACCTAAGAGTACATATGTACATGAAGGCACTTCCTTAAGCCCCCAGTTTTCTTTCCTCAGTTTATGCTGTGGCTGGTGCGAGTGGTGAGCAGATCCCTTCTGTGACCAGGCTACAGAGGCAGCCAACTGCAGTGGCCATGCCACCAACATCCCTGGAGTTCCCCTGAAGGGCAGCAGAACACCCATCCCCAGCAGAAAACATACCACAAAATGCTGCATTTCTTTGGTCCCAAAACAGACTTCTTAAATTAAAATACTCCAGAAACCAGTACCCATGAAGCTTATTCTTTGAATTTTCAAAATTTTAAATGTTCACAAAATTGCAGTGGTTTTAGCTTGTGTTTCAGTATGTGCCCTGGATAAAAGATGAGGCACTGTATGTAAAAGATGGCTTTCTAAATCTGGGGGTGAATTTCTTCTGGAGTCTTTGCCTCTTCTCAAGAACTATGGGAAAACCAAGGCTATGGATAGGGCTAAGTGCTGAGGCACTGGTGTCTGGTTGGGAAGCTTCACAGTATCCCACATGACCTAGAATTTTTGCCTCAGAAGGATATGAGGGCCTCAAAATCTGTGCCCAGTTGTCCAGGATTAACTCAGAAAACACCCTTTTGCTCAGAGAAGCAACCTAGAAATATCATTTCAAGTGTCAGTTAAGGTATTGTTTTGTTCTCAGGAAGAACCTTTTGTGATGGTGGCAGAGAACATCCTTGGGCAGCCCAAACGATATAAAGGATTTTCCATTGATGTCCTGGATGCACTGGCCAAGAATCTGGGCTTCAAGTATGAGATATATCAAGCTCCTGATGGCAAATACGGACACCAGCTCCAAAACAGTTCCTGGAATGGCATGATTGGAGAACTCATTAACAAGGTACACAGAGAAGAAGCTGCATTTTAAAAAAATTACAGGAGAATGAATTAGGATGAAGGCACCAGTGCAGAATGCTTCTGAGCTATGGATGGTTTGAGTGTGATATAAACTGCAATTTAAGACCCTGTGTACAGGATAGGAACTAGAGAGTCTCTTGTTTTATTTGCTCCCAGCTGCTCTTAACATAAATCATATTGGTGTAAATCAATGTGTTTACTTTGCCATAAGAATAGAGGTCGTGTTTGTGTGTGTGAGGGAATGACTATAGAAATTAGAAAAAAAAGGAGTATTCTCCTTAAAATGCGAACTAGTATTTTATTTTTTGTCATTGTGTCTTTGAAACTTGTTTGTAGATGGGACTTTATTTCTGTCATTCTGTGACAATGTGTTTGATAATGATTGATGAGTAATGATAATGAGTTTGACTCCCAAGCAGGAAAAGTAGCCCCAGTTATAGGGGATCAGAATTCAAACTGGTCTCAAAATTATTCATTAATTTAAAACAGAGAGGACCAAATTTCTTAATTACAGTATTGCAAATCCAGGAGTAAGTTAATTGAATTCCATTTAAGTAAATGGGCAGAGTTTGTAGGTTAGCATCTCCCAGAGAATGAAATGGGTGTATTTTATTCATGTTCTTGCAACCTGACATGGGACAAGCGTTAATTAAGAAGAAGAATCGAAGGAATTAATATTCCAGGTTGCTGCTTTTTGTAGAAAAAGTTACTCTTCTGCAGTGCCTCAGGTTATTACTGAAAGTGAAAGCTGCCTCATTATCTAGTAAGTAGGCGGCTCAGTATCTGTAAGGAGATGTTTAGGAAGAAATAGAAGCAATTAAAGCAATAGCAAACGTGTGTATGATAATGGGATGTTCTTAGTTGGTGCTAGGGAGCATTAAGAATTTTCAACTTATTTTGCATTGACATAAACTGTTTGAATATCATTCAAAAATAAGGTAAGAACTCCTGTTAAATTTCTTTGGAAATTGCTTTCTTTGAAGCAATGAAGTATCTATTATGGTATTTTTTAAATGGTATTTCTGCTACCATTTGTTCCACAAACTCCAAAGGGTTTCAAAGCAAACGTTCCTCGTGTAATATTTGCTTGCATTCCCAACCCACTTAGAGATAGGAAATGGAATGTATATTCTGGTTTTTTTGAAGAGAACTATTTTTATTAAGACAGAAAATATTGAAATTCTAATTGAAGCTCTTCAAAAGCTTTGGCAATCTTATTTATTAACTCCTATCTTACCCTTCATCAAGTGTGCATACTCTTTAAGGATTATCTACGTGCAAAACCTACTTGTTTTAAATATTGAAGTCAAAGCAGTTTCAGGAACAAAGTTGCCTTTGTGCATTCTTCCTGTTACAAGCTTTTTCCATCACTTTATTCATTTAAAAAAATAAACAAAATCTTCTCCCCAGTTGTCCTATGAAATCTCTTCATGAATATGGAAAGTTGGCAATTCTGCAGGGAAAAAAACAAACATTAGCTCTTCCCACCCTGCTATCAAATACACAAGATAGGTAAATGGTGTTTTTTCTTTATTGCTTATAGTGCATCAGGTTATTATGGTTTGGAGTTTTAGGCCTTCTTTGGAAAACAAGTAAGGGATAAAGGTAAAGTAAGCTGCCCTTCTCCCAGAGAGGAGTTAGGGTCATGCTTTCTGTTCAAGAGTACCTTGACAGGTTATGTTTCATTACTCTTCTTTAGACCAGTGCAATTAACTGATGTGTAAATGGTGAAAGCGATTCTGGTTTTATTTTTAGACAATTTATATAAACATATCTAAATGTTTTCAGTTATAGAAGGAAAGGCATGGAGTCACTCGGTTCTTAAAAAGCTTCTCCTGAAGGCTGACGCTGGCCAAACTCTGTGAGGCGTGGGAGCAATGTGATGTTGCTGCGTTTGTCTTGCAGAGAGCAGACCTGGCCATCTCAGCCATCACCATAACACCCGAGCGGGAGAGCGTGGTGGACTTCAGCAAGCGCTACATGGACTATTCCGTGGGGATCTTAATCAAAAAGCCCGAGGAGAAAATCAACATCTTCTCTCTCTTCGCTCCTTTCGACTTTGCGGTGTGGGCCTGCATTGCGGCCGCCATCCCGATCGTCGGGGTGCTGATCTTCGTGCTGAACCGGCTGCAGGCGGTGAGGGCGCAGAACGCGGCCCAGCCGAGCCCCTCGGTGTCCTCCACGCTGCACAGCGCTATCTGGGTGGTGTACGGAGCCTTCGTCCAGCAAGGTACTCAGCCCTCGGCAGCACCGCCCCGGCCTCAGAGGGCTCTGCCCCGGGGGCAGCGGGGCAGGGCGGCTCCGGCCCGCCCAGGGCGGGATCGAGGTAGAAGAGAAGGCCCATATGGGGAAGGTGGTATGTTTTATTAGCTGGGCTGATCAAAAAAGTGGGGAAGGTAGGCAAGTCTGGGAGTTTGTGTCTTTTTTTATGTCTTTTCTGTCTCTCAGTAAGTCCAGAAAAAAGCGCCAGCAGGCTTTTCCTCTTTGGCAAAACTGTTACGCTAGAAATAAACTACAGAACTGCTTGGTGAAGAATTGCAACACTTCTCCACTTCTGAAACTAACACCTTTTTAATAGATTAATGTTTAAATAGAAATAGAAATGTATATGTTTTTGAAATCACATCCATCTCTTTATTATTTGAACTGAGTATGTAACTAACTTTACACTCAGGATTCTCTAGGCATAGGAATAATCCTACTGAATTCAGTAGGACTGATGCCACTACCAAAGTTACTTTCATAACTAATTGTTTACAAAATCTACCCACACAGTTTTTGTGCCATATCTATAATGTTAGTTGTACTTTTGGAAGGCAGGTTTTACTGAATGCTGGCATATATGGGTAAGTTGTTAACTTTTTTCTACATTTTTTTTTTTCATTGTGACTGCAAGCTTCTAAAGCTTCAGCTGGAAAATCCATCCTATTGCTATGAAACTTGGTCCCTCACCTCATTAAGGTGGCAGCCCTGATGAGTTTAAGTGCAGTAAGATGTAATCAGCACAAACATATGCTGAAGTAAGTAGAACCAGCTCTATGGTAAGGTTTAGTCTCCAACGATGCTCAAGCATACCTCTGCTTGAAGACTGCTGGAAAGAAATCTTCACAGGATTTGAAATCTTGTAAAGAGTAACAAGTAACGACACTAATGCTTCAGTCTTTGCAGATTTAAATACTGCAAAGATAGCACACAAACCATTAGGCAGTTCTGTGGGACTTTTTTTCCAGTTCTAAAAGGGTAATTGAAAACAGAACATTACTATATTCTGAACACTAATGATTTAATTCCTGCACATTAGTTGTACTTCACTATTGAACTTTAATTAGAATATTTTTCATGTTCTTTAGATTTGATCCTCAATAATTCTCAAGGGAAATATTTTGATAGGTGATCCTCTAGAACACTGTCTAGGGTAAGAGGTTGAATGGAGGAAATACTTGTGGATTATCAGCCTTAACAGAAGCAGTGCTTTTCCCACAGTGAGAGGGCAGATTGGAGGGGAAGCAGAGAGGATCTCTAACAGAGTTTAATGTAACAAGGCACACAGGGTGACTGTAAATGGAAGCTGCTGAGAGACCCTCCTTTTCTCTGTTTATTTGTAGGGGGTGAATCCACTGTCAATTCTGTGGCGATGCGCATTGTAATGGGAAGCTGGTGGCTCTTCACCCTTATCGTGTGCTCTTCCTACACAGCGAATTTAGCAGCCTTTCTCACTGTATCAAGGATGGATAATCCCATAAGGTAAGAGCCTCTTCTTAACACGAAGCTGGAAACCTGGATTTCACAGGAAGGTATTATCCATTTGAGCACTCATTCTTGCAAGAAGGAGATAACTCTCTAATAAAATACTCTACTTATTTGCAGTGACTGTTTTTCTCTCCTCTCCCTCTCTTCACCTTCATTCCAACAGCCCCCAGACAGTTTTGATGGAGGGGACAATGGCACTTTAATGCTGTGTTTTTCCAGTAGAGAGGTCTTTCATGTCCTACTGGTTGTTTGGTTGCAATTTGTGTATATGTGTGTGTGTAACTTGGGGTTTTTTTCAGCAAAAAGGACTAAAGATTTTCTTTTTTTTTTTCTTTCTCACAAAATGTGGACAAAATTTCCACCTTCACGCTGGTGTAGAGTACTGGGAGGGCCTTTGGCATTTCACACTCAGTGCTGACAAGGCTAGAGCCTGATATCTCATGTTTGATATGGTAGTGATGGAGTGGAGCACTGGCAGTGCAACACAGGCTCCCCTCCTATAAAGTGCTGAGCCGAGGATTTCAGTTGTTAAAGGGTGACACTGCTGCTCTCATTTGGAATTGCATTGGGAAGACTGGGACTGAACATTTGTGCTCACTTCCTGAAGCAGAAGAATTGTGAGAGTTTTAAAGTGCCAGCTGAGACTGGCACTTAACTACTTTTGCCTTCTCTGTGGTTTCTACACAGAAGGACATAAGTCCATTTCTTCTAAACATGAGTTCAACAGAATTTCTAATTTTTAGCTTGCCAACGTGTACTTGCAGATAATGTAACACTTTATGTGGATATAGCATCATCATCATCATCATTGTAATAAAACCAAGCCAAAATTATAACAGACTTTGGTTTTAAATTCACTTTCTGTTAGCTTGGTCATAATAAATGGGTCTCAACAGTAACAGAAATAAGTACTCCAAGTAATTTCTGGAAATAACATGAGAAACTATAGTAGAATAAAATTATCTATGTGTGAGGCCTGGATGTACTGGGAATAAGGTTAAGCTCAGTGAATAAGTTGCTCTTGAAAAGAAAGACACAAATAGCTATCTAGAAAACTTGAATAATTATATTATTAAAAATTTCTTTCTTTCATTGCAGAAGAAATTTTGTGTTTGGTGTAATCAGCACTTTCCAAAACTCAGTAAAGTTCAGAGGAGGACAAAAGCTGGAGTGTAATTACGTGAGGAATCTCCAAAAAAAAGAGTTTTAAGAGCAGAACTATGGATTTTTAGAGGAAGCCTTTGAGTCTGAGCTCTTACAACATTTACAAGGGATGTTAAATCCCCTTCTTATTAAAATGAAAGGACATTGCTAAGAATCTTGAGGAGGGGAGAAGTTATTTTGGTAAAGGAATTGCTCAGGATTGTTTCACAAGTATAGAACTCAAGCATCCTTCTACTGCTAGAGATGGCAGCTGGAGAATAGTCATTAAATGCCTTTCTATACCTGATGGTAGCTTCCACTTCCCAGGTTCCTTTATCACATCTCCGTATACAAAATGAGGATATAGAAGTAAGAAAACATTCTATTGTATGAAAACATTTCTATTGAAAACATCAGCAGAGTAATTCAGGTGCCAGAATGTAAATGCCAAAAGAAATTGAAGTTGCCAGAAGTTTCACTGCCTGTGTTTCACCTACTTGGCTGTAAGGGAAGGGATCTCTAGTGGGTGTTGTCAGCCACGATGTGGATTGTTCATATTGCTTGAAATGTCAAAAGTCCTGGATGCTGTGGCTTAGGCACCCAGATCATTCCTGAGGTGCCTTCAGAGTGAGGAGGTGGGGTAAAGAAATAGTTTCTCTGGAAACTCTTGTTGAACCTTCATCCATGTCTGAGCTATGATTTTCATGTCCCAACTCTTTAGGTGAAACAGCTTATAAAATGATTTGTCAGATTTACAACAATTATTTTTTTTTCTGAGAAAGTAAATTACTGCCTTACATAAATTAATTGTGGCCTTGTGCCTCGGCTCCCAGTTCTAACTGGCTTCATATCATATGATGTGCAGTGGCTGTTTTTGCCTAACTCTGCCACTCAGCTTGCCTGCATTCTGTCTTTCACGAAGCCAGAAAGGAATACTTATGTGAAATCCATTTTTCCCTCTCAAAGAGGCACAATGAGCTAGAGCTGAATATTTGCTCACCAGCTGAGAACTACCAAATCCATCTGTGTACACTTCCATTGTTAAGAGAAAACAACCCCCATCCTTTCAGTAAATGTGTGCTGTTATCTCTCCCTCCATAGAGAAGTCCTCTGGTGTTCAGTGTTGCTGCGTCCAAATTGCCAGCAGGAGAGAAATAAGTATTATGGTGCTGCAGTAGCTGCAACATAGTTAAGAATTTCATTACAAGACTGATTTTCTTCCCAAGCCCTCTCCAAAATGCCTAATAGAAGTTGTTTCAGTATCAAATTTGGCATGTGTGGTCTGTGACTAGTGAAATGGAATTATGTTTGATTGAATAACTAGGTGTCAATCAACCCAGTGATCACTGCCTCCACAATTTCACTGCAAAACAAGTGTGTCATAGAAATCATAAACAATATTTATTAGAAGGAGCTTGGTGAGACATTCACTGAAGCAAAGTTGAACTGTTGGAAGGCAGATTTTTAGAATTACCGTGTCAGATGAAAGCCTGCTGATAAGGGAATACTGTTTTTTGCTTTTTTCATCTGGCATCGGCATGTCTCACAAGGCTATTCCACCCTGCTGTGAGTTTCAGAGGCTGCCTGTGGCTCACAGAAAGGTGAAATACTCAGAGTAGGAGGCATGGCAGAAAGCAGCTTTGATCTGCCACCTGCATTTGTTTCCTGACAGATACTTTGTAAATCCCAGGCTGGATTTTTTGTCCAGGTGCCAAGTAAGAATCCTGTTTAACTTGGAAAGAAAAACTTCTTCTGCTTGGATTTTCCCAGAACCTCAAGGGCTTCATCTCAACTGTACTAACAAGAAGAGGCAGTGGCTTTCTGGTCTGGCATGGCAGCACGTGCTTCCTTGCTCCTCATGTGTCCTGCGTGCCCATCATTCATCCTGGTGTGGTAGCAAAGGTCCAAACGTGGAGTTTGAGACCCACATGAAAACTTCTATTCCCTCAGGAGATCAAAGCTGGTAGGAAATATGGTGCACCTTCCTTGGCTGCCCTCAGTTCTTCACTTGCAAGTGGTTGGTGCTTCTGCTCCCCATTTTAATGCTGCTTCTCTAATCCCTTTGTCCAAATTACCTCCTGCACTTCTCATCTTCTCTGGGCCCCACCTCCCAACCAGGGAACAAAGGCAGTGCTGTGGTTAGCTCAGGATTTCTGTGTTTGTGGAGATTCAGAGGCAGAGCAGTGACACATCAAGCAGGTTTCCTGGCCCCTTATGGGCAGAGGAGAGAGACATTATCCAGTTCAATGTGAAAAAGGGAAGGTGAATGTGCTGGTGGCAATTACTTTGGGGCTCAGGTTAGGAAGCTGTGATCCATGTTCTAACTTTGTAAATGATCAATTCTCAAGTTTTGTTTTTAATAAGAAATATAGGTAATGTTTAGAGCCTGTGCTAATCCTTGACAAACTCGTTTAAACCCAAGAGATTTGCATTTATTATTCTAATATTTACCTTCAGTACTGTATGCAGCTGATGTGTCTTCTAATGGGTCAGTTTGCCAAGTAAGGCAGAACTATTACATGTGAGTTTGTTCTTTCTTTTGTCTTATTACATTTTTAAACAGCTCTTGGATCTGCTGTCTGACCTTCCATTTGTAATTAGGAGTTTAATTAGCAGTGACTTACATTCCAGCTTCATTTCTTGTTAACAAGCAGGCTACAAGCAGTTCAATAGCTGCACAGATATTCTGAAACTCAGGTTTAGGAGAGCTTGTCTGACAAGAAGTTAAGAATCATGCAAGAAAAATAGGACATAAAAGAGGTATTCTATTTGCAAATTCGAAAGAGTTTAAAGTCAAGATTTTATCAAATTCATTCTTAACATTTGCACATGCTACGGAAGCCTTGAGATGCATCTGCATAAATAGGCATTCATACTGCATACAAATGCATATATCTGCTTTACTATCACAGCTGTTGTTTCATGATTTGGGATTTCCTTATTTTTGTTTTTATCCCCCAATTTCTTGTGTTTTGGTGACAGCTGAAGATTTAGTGCAGCTTACTTGGGGTGATAGGCTGGCACTTGGAAGACTTGGGTGCAGATACTTTTTCTACCACAAGTTTTGTTTGATCTTGGCAAGCTTAGCCTCCTTTCTGTCTTGGTTCTCTTTCTGTCTAACACAATCATAATATTTTCTTATATGGCATGTTGTCAGTTCAGCTGTTTTAAAGATGATGGCCATAAATGACCATATTGTAGTTGCTCTGCAGGTATCAAAAACATAGATTTTCTGGGTTGCATACGAAACAGAAGCAATTTCAGAATATTTTAAAGTAAAATGAAAAAAGTACTTGGAAGATGCCAGCCAGAGGAAAATGAACAAACATTTCATCTGCTGTAGTTAAGTGGATTTGATAGGGTTGGTGGCAAGAACCTCACCAGCATCCCGCTGTATTCACAGCAATTTTGTTTTGAAATTCCTCAATTTTGAAAACAGCCTTTCTCTTGTTAATATCATATCTGGCTTTTAAAATATTTCATAGGGTTTTCTTTTGTTATGTTTAATTTGTACCATGTTTTACAGTGTCTGTGCATCACCTCGGGCACATTGGCAGGAGGCACATATGAATGAGCATGATAAAAAATAATTATTGTGTTTATTATTAAAGGCCTGTGAGCAAAAGCTTCAATCATTAAATAACTAGATTGAGTCCCTCCATAAAAAAGAAGGTGAAAAAAGAGTGTAAAAAAGATGCAAGGACTCAAAATTTTTTTTTCCTTTCCAGAACATTCCCTCTCTGGAGCACAGGGGTGAAATTTCCTGGGAAATGTTCTGTGCAGCAGGGCAGCAGCGCTCAGGGGCAGAGCTTGCCAGCATTTGCCTTCAGGCTCTGTTCAGGACAAGGCTCTGGGCTGCTGCCAGTGCTCCAACTCCCATTGTTTGTCTTTTCATTTCGCTCCTATTGATGGTGCTGCCCAGTGGGTGCTGCTGGGAAAGCCACAGAGTCTGGAGCCTTTTGAAAAGCTTTCGGAATGTTGGCATATGCCGTTCAAGCATGGCTTAAAATGGACCCTAATTACTCCTGTAATTGAACAAGCAGGCAAGCATCTAAGTGCAAATATTTCCCAGGGACGTTTTTCTGGGAAAAATGAGAATGCACAGCTGAAAATCAAGCTTGCATTCCATCTCTTCAGTTGCCATTAAAAAATGTGGTGTAGGTTGGAGATCAATGGCAAACCAAGAGATTTGTGATTCCACACCTCTCCAGCTTGACTTTTGAGACACCTGTACCATAGCATCTCTTCATTTGTTCTGGTTACTGAGAAGTTCTGTGACTGAGGTGGGTTGAGGCATTAAAATTCAGATGCATGCACAGAGAAGAAAATGATTTGGATATAACATTAGCAAAATCTACCATCTGTGCAGGTAATAAAATCTTTATTATTTTTCCCTTTTGCTATGAAAGGACAAAAATCTAGCAAGAGTAGCAGCCCTCAGGACAGCCCTACAAAATGTACAAGGATTGGTTTAAATGTGAAATTTGCTAGGCAGTCTCTCCTCAGCTCAGATGGAGTCGCCTTTTGGGTCAGATTGTCTCCTATTAATATAGGTTATTCCCTGGCTGTCCACAGAGTAGCTGTATGCTTTCTGCATGCATTAAATCCCACTGGCCCCTGACTTTACACCTTCCTTGTTGTAGAATGAGGTTTCTTTTGATTACATGGATAGCACCTATGACTTATTTTGTCGGGTTATATTTTCTATTTGGCTCCTAAGGGATAAACAATACATAACACAGTAACAGAAGATTTTTGCTCAATAGGATACTTAGATTTCTATTATTTTTTCTCTAAAGAAGCTGATTTAATGTCTTATATGAACTGATAATAGGATCTAATACAGCAGGATATTAAAAAAGCAAAATAATTATTACTATAGCAAATCAAACTGAAATGGTCTTAAAGCTTCAGACATCTCCTAACTGCTTAATCCATCATCTCTAAAGACAAAAACAGGAGGAAGAAAAAAACTCCATAGTGAATTTTCTTTTGGAGATGGTTCTGTGTCTGAACAACTATTAAAGAGGCTGGCCAATGGGGGTTTTTTCCCATGTTTTCAGGCAGATATCTTAATGAAATTGTGAAACCAAACCAAAAGCCCTGTAAAATAGTTTGTATTTTATATAATTTATCTGTACTAGTCAGAGTCATTAGTGTAACTGTGGGCCCTATTATAAAAGTCTTGCAGGTTCTGTTACAGGATAATATAGTGAATATTACTGCATAGGTTTCCAAATTGCCAGAAGGTCTCTCTGCATTCCTGAAGCCAGAACAAGTAAATTATACTCACAAAACTACCAACAGTTAGTAAACACTTAATCACAGTAAGCTCATCCCTGCAAAACCCTGAGATGAAATCGAAAGTCGCTTACAAGAAGTAGTTGAACCTGTTTTTTTGATTACTTTCAGTTCAGACAGGGTATGCATAGGCTTCCAACTCTGCTAACCTCTTGAAATATTTTGGGAAATGCTTCATTTGTTCATGTAAAAAAACCTGTCTACTCAGCTAGCACAATTCCTCACCAACATACCTACCGAAGCAGTGGTTCTGTCATTTTTGTGCCATGACTGTTCAGCATCAGATTTTCTCACCCACCTGACAGCAGAAGTAATTTTCCCATCTTCTGCTCTGGACACTGGAACTTCAGTCAAGGGATGACACAAATCACTTTCTGCAGTGAAAAATCATGCAAACTAATTTTATTGATGTTGTGATGAGGATTTATGTTTGCTTCTTGATTCTTTCTATCTCGTGCATTTGCACAATTCCCATACATTTATAGTGTGTATGCTTAACTAGTCAAATGGTTGCACTATCCTTTAAAATTTAAAGAGAATGCTTTTGGTTTTCTACATCCTGAAAAAGCTCTTGCAGAAGCCCTTGCAGCTTCTTATAATTTCTTTTAATAGTTCCTCATGTTAAGATAGTTTGCATCTGTGTCTTTGATATGGTATCAGGAATTGCCAGCCCTTCTGTATCCTTTATCCTTTAAAGCAAAACCCCAAGAGACTTTCTTCTCTAGTTCTTGATGTTTGTTGAATCTGGTCTTTTGAAATGTATTATTTTTATGTTGTTAATCTTGTTTGGGTTTTTCTTCTGCGTCAGGATATTGAGCTCCAACATCCTACAAACACTTTTAATCTGGATACTTTTTCTTTGACATTTCCATCTAAACCTATCAGATCTAAAATAGCCCCTCCCCTCATAAATGTCTCCAGATAGAAGATTATTTATTCTCACACCCAGCACTCTTAACACCTTAACTGACATACAGGATGATTCTTCATCTGCTGAAAAAAAAGTTGTTCCAATGCATTCTAAAATATTTATAAACCATCTTGCCATGAAGAGGGAATCTGTAAACTTGCCATTTAAAGAAAAGGCCTTAAAAATCGAATTATCTTTATAAAGAGGTTTAGAAACTATTCCTGATGATATAAAAACAAACCTAAAACAAACAAACCCACAAACTAACAAAAACCCCCACATTTTAATTGATGCAGGTTATGGATGTTTAGGGGAGAGAGGAACTTATTTTCCTTGGGAACTAAGATACTACTGTTTATTACCATGAATGCTATCCTCTCAGTCTTATGTTGCAAAATACTTTGTGGAGAGAAAGAAAACTTCTCTGGAATAGTACTGTGTTGCTAAGAGAATGTATGTGTTCTTTCCATTTCCTGGGCACATCTGCCTTACTGAGCAATGTTCTCTTCTTCTGCACGTGTGCCCCCTTTATAATATAATACAGGAGTGTTTCCAGACTCATCTGGAGATGAGGGAGAGAACAGCATTGCCTCAGAAAAGCTGTTTTGATACAGCTGACGAGGTTTGTTACATTAAAAGAAATGTAATCACAGGCATTGAGGTTGTTTGCCTTCTAAACCATTAAAACCAGCCTGAGATAATGTGCCACTGATTTAATTTAATTGATTTATGAATAGTCATGTCTCTCTAGAAAAGAATAGAAAACCATCAGTCAGAATGGGGTGGATGTTAAATACTGTGTTTCTTACATATGGCAAAAATGAAATTTCCAAGCTCATATATCAAGGTATATAATTAGGCTACCCAATAAACTAATTAATCTCAATATAATGAGCAGCCAGTTGTTTTTGATGTGCTTTTTGGTGCTTTCTAGTATGAGGTTCAGTATTCAAGGAGATTTGTCTTCAGAGTGAGGAAAAAGAGAGGACAAAGGGTAAGGTCTCTCTTGCTGATTCCCTTCCTGTACATCAGGATGAGATGGGAAGTGCACCATACACCGTGTGCTCAGTCTGGATCCTCTGAGGAACAGGCATGTGGGCCTCAGACTTTGAAATATGCATATGTGATGCATGCACTTTAGACATCAATAATAACTGATGAATGCTGGATGTGCTTTCAGTATTAATGAAGAGCCCTATATTTTGATTTCCCAGGAGTATGCAGCACATGCTCTAGCAATCAAGGTGCCTCTTCAGAGCCCCTCTGTTTTCTTCTCTTCTTTCTGTCTACAGTGATAGCTTCTGCTTTACTCCCTGTGGTAAGACAAGGGTGTGAAGCTGTTTTCCAGCATCACATTGTATCTTGGACAGATCTGGATTCATCCAGTCCTTCCACCCCAGCTCTGAGACTGCTGACATGCAGCATCTCCTGATAAATCAAAACTTAATAAAGAGTTGTATAGGACCTTATTCCATGCTGGGATTTCATGGACTTTAATGATATCATAACAGTCGCTGTATAAAGTACCCCTAACCCTGAGTAAAGGCTTTATAATCCAGCACCAAGAAGCCAAGCTTATCCCTTCCCCACTCCATTTAATTAAAAAGCCACTCTTTGTCATCCAAGCACAAAACAGATGAGCAGTGTTATCAGTACTTAGAACAGCAGTGGAAAAGGAAGAAAGCAATTTCTTCCCTCTCGATCTTAATCATTAATCTTCATTAGGATTTTTAGCTTCTGAATGTGAGCAGTAGAAGACATCAGCGTAGCAAACAATTTAAAGTGCATCTGCATATATAATAGGTAGTTTGTTATTTTCATCATAGGTAAAAGCATGTGTCAGTTGCCAGATGTGTTTGATTCAGACAATATGATTTTCATGCCAACTTTATGATATGTTTGATTTAGGTGAAGTGACTAAAACCTGCTGTTGGGACCGAGGTGCTGTTAAACACCAGCTGCAGTTGTTATTTTAATTAATAATTTAAGCTGTAGAATACCTTGCTTTAATTAACATGTTAACCCTTTGAGCTTCTCAGAGAAAGGCCACAATGGCAAAGTAGTTTAAAAGTAAAGCAAGAAAATACTCAAAGGTAGTCCAAACAGGAGTATTTTTTCCTCCAAACATGGTCTTGAGATGTTTTCACCTTTTCTTTGCATTTTAATTTCCTCCTCACTGTTGAATGGGAGATGGAGTATAGATAAAGGATCTAGGATTACCCAGATTTTTTACCAGGATTGATTATTCTGGATTTTCAGGGTGAACAGCATCTGCTCATAGCTGCTCTGAATCCCTTTCCAGACTTTCAACTGAATCTGCCACTGTTGAAGAGATATGCTGATGTGCCAAATCTTTCCTTGATCTGTTCTGAAAATCTGCCCAGTCATGTAGCAGTTTAAATGTGGATCTGAGCATACAAATTAAAGCTCCAGACTTTGAAAACCTGGGCCTACATCTTAAAAGAGACCGTAATGTATTAGACACTCTGAGTCTCTATCAGTCTGACACTTTTCATTGTTAAATTGCAAACATGGTGGGCAAACTGGGTAATATCTCAAGATTATTAAGTTTTTAGAAATATGGAAAAATGGGATAGTGAAGAGGGGCTCTGTAAAGAGGCCTTGTAGATACAGAGGAAAGACTGCCCTCTGACTTCAGTCTCTTAATTAGACATCAGATGAATTAATGTGTGATCATAAGTGCTCAGCCATGAGTGAAACTTGATCCAGGGACCACAAACTATGAGGCTCCAGTGAATCCAGCTTAGAGATGCAAATGCTCAGAAAGTAATTTCCATTGCTACCACTATTAATGGAATTGTTTATTATGCTATAGTTTGTTTCTGAAGACATTTCAAGCAAAACAGCCATACCTTCTACTGTAAGGCCCATCATGGTTTCTTTACAATGTGCTAACAATTCAGAAAATGTGGGATATCCAGAAAGAAAAATTACAAGTAAGCACCAAAATAAAACAGAATGCTAGCTAATGGAAAAAAATCAGCAATCTAAGTGACTTAGTCTTTTGTTGCCTGGAGGAGGTTTGGAGAAGAGAAGGGTTAGAAGTATAGTTAGAAACACTGGCAATCAGGAGATGTTTAGTTTATTTCTAGCTGTTTAACAAGTATCTTTATGTGCAGTGCTGGAGCAGAGCCAGTGTCAGCTGTAGGCAAAATGAACTTTTAGGATCCAGTGACAAGTCGAGTCACGCTCACACAGATCAGTGCAGATGATTGGAGTTGCTGAGGTGGTCCTGAGGGCATAATTTAGAAGTAGCGATGGATAGGAATACCCTTAGGTTTAATTTTGTTTACAGAAGAACCTGTTTTACTGATTATGATGAGAATCCAGTTTGATTTTTCGATCCAAATTTGAGTCTTGCAGCCAGAAATAATGTTAAGTCCTTTTTTGAAACCGGGCATATTTCCTAAATAAACTGCTGGAAGATACCAAGAACTTCTGTGAGCAATGTGACACAGCCTACTTGTATGGGCTTTTGTCCTACATCCTCCACACTTTGACTTCAGCAAAAGCGCTGCAGGTTGTTCTGAGATCAGTAAAGCAGAAGTGGAATTTCAAGTGCTGGTAATAATCAAGTGCTGGTATTTCTGCTGCATCTCAGACTCTTAGAAAGTACACAAAGCCTCCAAATGTTTTGCCAATACAATGTGTATAGCTAGTAATTAATTACTACTAAAATCATAAACATGACAGTGTATCATTTATTAGTGGCTTGACTGTCTTTGTATTTCAGTTGGTTTACATTCTGTTTGTTCCCTTCTTTTAAAACTTCATCATGCAGTAGCTGTGCAGGAACAGAGCCCCAGTGAAAACACTCAGCCTGCAGGGAAGCCAGTGCTATATCAGGAGTTAAGAAACCAGTTTAGTTTAGTTTACTTGTCTTTCCCTTTGCATGTAGGAACAGCGGTGACTGGAAGTTGTTTGAAAGAAATGAAATCAGTTTGGAGGCTGTACAAGTTCAGTGCTTCTAGTGCTTTTTGTACGTATTATTTGGCTTTTTTGTTTTTGATTTTTCTTACTGTTTGTATTTTTTCTCCAATCATGGAGACCTTGAGCATGTGCTTTTATATGCATGACTTGTTTCACTGATCTCAGCAGTATTGCTCTATCTATTGAGCCTGCTAGGTAGCCTGCAAAAGAAGTTTCTTTGGGGCAGTAGGAAAGAGAGATTCCTGGTGCTGCACTGGGTGGTGGGTGACAGAACTGTTGCCATCACACATGGCATGTGGGATGTGTAGCAAACCCTTTCCTCCTGGGGCAGAAATAAAGCTGGGTTTAGCTTCCTCTCCCTAGAATTGAATGTTACATTTTACTTTTGGCTGCAGCTAATACAGGGCAGTGAGTCCCAATCCAGTCAGAGTCTCAGAGGTGCCACCACACTGGCATCAGTGACCATTATCATCATGAAAAAAGCTGCTGCAGCGCCATTATCTGCTGAGGAGTTCAATCACTGTCTGTTTTAACTATAGGAAAAGTAGGTGGTTGACATGGCAACGTGTTCTGTGACACTTGACAATTGATTGATTTTGCCACTGGAGGAAAGTCCCTGCTCTTTTGGAATCCCTTGTAGCAGCTGTTCCTGCCCCACTGCTGAGGACAAGAGCAGACACAGCCCTGATTGTCTGCACTGTTTGTCTCTTGCTGTGATTTGGAAAGCTTCAGTCCTGGTGTGAAGGGCTGCAACTCCACTGATTCAGTGTAGTTTAATCTGTCAATAATTCTGGCTTGCCTTGTAGAAACTCCCAAGAGGCTTTCTGTTAAGGCTTTTGTCTAAAGTGGATGGTATTTTTCATGGAGAGCAGATAATATGAGTTTTATATGAATTATAAAGCAGTATATATGTGCCAGTGAAGGATTTGACCCAGAAAAGTGTATAGTAAGCATGCAAGTACTGCTGCTGATCTCTACTGGACTACCACTGTTGCTGAAGTTAAATTTTGGCTTAGAGTATTTGATGAAGAAACCTGTTGCTCTGCACCTGTCTGTACTGAGACAGAATTAAGAGCATTTAAAGTGACTTCCAGTGAATTGGAACCATTTGACCACATTGCTATAGAGAAGTTGGCAATTTAATGATTGGTTTAAGAGCTCAGCTTAAGTATTCATAATTTCAAAGAAATGCCCAAGTATTCATAATTTCAAAGAAATGCCCAAAATTGGATCCAATTCTTCTGAAGTCTAAGGTTATAAGAAGTGGAGATAAATTTGTTTTCATTTTAATATTCTGTGTACTAAGGCTACTGCCATCCTAACAATACTTTGAACAGTTTTATTGGCCCCACTAAGAATAATCTCTAAAGTAGCCCATTTTTTAGTTTAGGTATGTCCAGTTTAACACACAGTAATAACATTAGGTACATTCCTATATGTACCTGGAGCAAACATTGAAAATCTACCAAAATATATTATAATACTTTTTTGGGTTTTTTAAGTATATTTACTTTTTAGACTTGTAGGGGCTAAAGATAGGTCAGTTTTAATGTTAGTTCATTGTTCAGCCAATATATCCCTGTTTCTTGTACAATTGAAGGCTCATGAAATATCAGTTGCACTAATGTTTAGAGATGCTGGCTGCTGTTCTCTTCCATTTTTAAGTGGGCTTGTGCTTTTTTAACTTGCATTTATCAAAACAGTGAAATTATTTATGCAAGTCTCTGAGTCAATGAGACTACTATCCCCTAGTGGTACTTTATATCCATAACAGAGGGAATTTTAATTTTTTTCCAGCTCTTGAACCAGTTAAACTGTTCAGCTTGGGTAGACCAGCTCTAGAGAATGTCTTTTTGTGAAAGTTTGAAATCAGTTTCAGGTGTCTGAGGACAGGCTTACCCTACCCACTCATAAATTTTACTTAAAACTGGAATTCCAAAGATTGTTCCTTTGTGAACAATGGACTGAGGCTCAAATCCTTTGCCTTGCAGATGAATGAGTGGATATAAAAATTGATCAGGGCTCAGACCAGGACTGAGGTTCTGAATGGTAAGGTCTGCTCATGTAGACATTGTCTGTACCCCCTCAGTACCACTTCACCCTCGATTCAGCTTTACAGGCTTTTCTCACTGGGGACAGCTGCAAATGAGAATCTGATCTGGCAAGGCTTGCTTGGCTTCCAAGTTCATCTCTCAGTGGGTGGATTGATGTGGTTGTCAACAGCTAACACCGTTTTCTTATTTGTCCTCATTGTCATGGAAAATTCTTCCTTGGAGGGAGGAGTTCTGAGCAGTTTTAGGTCTCAAAATTCTGCACTTTTCTGCAGTTCACAGTAGGCAGAATTCTCTTTCAACTCATTGCTTTCCACTGGTATAAATTTATCCAATAGATCTCCTTTCAGATAGGATTTTATGTTCTAGGCTTCATCTCATGGGTGTTTCTTAGGGTTATAATGGTGGTGCAAGGTTGTCAAATCAGTTCAGATACTTTTATTTTTACTTTGAAGTTTACTGGGTTTACTGTTTTCCCAGTGCATAAAGCACATATTCCCCTCTCATATAATTGTGTGGAGAAAACAGTTCTTCTTAGGAAGTACGCTTATATTTAATTCTGTAGATGTAATGAATTCCTAACTTTTGGAGAAAAAAAAAAGTTCAAAAAGAAATAAATTAGCCTCAAGGCATTCAAAGATAGAAATTTAGGACTTGTGCTATACACTTTATGTATGCATTTTTAAGGCTTCATTTAGGCAGAGTAGCTTAAAAAGTCTCATGATCTCTGGGACACTTTATCTTGATGGCAGCCATCATCTAGAATATTATGCTGCATTAAGCAAAAATCTCAGGATCACTGCAAAAAATAAAATCCCTCCCTTTTTTTTTTAATGACAGGAACATGTTTTTCTTTTGAAAAATGCTTTCATCACAGCTGATGATCCAGATGCCTCCAGCTGAGTTAATTGATCAGTAGTTACCTCAAAGCACCTGGTGCCAAGTTTAGTCTATCACTTATTATTCATCCAGAAGTCTTGGGCATATAGCAGTAACAGAGTAAAATAAACCAATGCTGGCAGCAAATTTTTAGTCTGTAGATCTACAGCTACCTGAGGCTTTTACAAGTAAGGAAACATCTCCTAAAAGTATATCTTAACCAGTATTATTATTCTGGCAATTACTTTTACTGGCCTAATTGTAAATGCTAATATGACTATTGCCTGTCTGTGTCTTCTGCAGCATTTGTTTTATGTCAATAAGTTTCTAACAAACAAAACAAGCAGAGTCCAGTCTTCAGCTGACTCTGCATGAAGTAATTGCAATTCCACTGGGAATACATATCAATTATTGCATTTGTCTAGCAGGCATAAATATGGGCATTAAATATTTTGGCTGGTAATACAGGTTTAAAAGACAGCATTTTTCTTTAGATTGACAGCAGATACATTTACTTAAGTCAATTGGTTTACATGTACTTGTCAATTATAGCCATCACACAGTGGATGTATTTATCTACAAATTGAAGTTGTGCTCCTGTAAGTGAGGGACATTGGCTTTTTCTGCTTTACTGGCTTTATCTTTTCCCACACTTAAAAAGAGCCTTTAATGGCTTGTGAGATCCAGTAACTGAGGTGGTAAGGTTAATGGGGCATCTTGTTATGCTGCACATTTTTGTTGCAAATAATTTTTTATATTAAATGCATGAAATCTGTGCCATAGGAAAGTGAGACAAGAATTTGACTGGCTAAAGGAGATGAGTCCAGCTAACAGCTGGTTGCAGAAATAAAGCTTAAGAACAATGACAACAGCTGCCTTTAGAGAATGACACAACTGTAAGATACAGCCAGTATCTGCAATGTAGCAGTAAATGATTTTGTCTGGCAAAGGCAAATCTGAGGGAGTTAAAATAACAGTATGTAAAATCTAACCTTGTGATTATTTTACTTCACCCTGTAAAAGTAGGAGATATTTATCTCCATTCAGTATTGTTTATTTATGTGCCCATGCCCAAATCTTTTTCTCTAGCCATGGAGCTGCTGAGCATCACCTCCATTTTCAGTGCAGAAATAAAGCACAGAGGTTTTTTTAATACACAGTAAGAACTGTTGCTGAGACCATGCCCTGTCAAGATAATTTCCAGGACAGGTTTTTGGCTAAGTGGTCCAAAATCTCAAACAGTCCACTGTGAGAAATCCTTAGGACACACAGTACTCCCCATTTTCTGTTCCAGGAAATGCTGTGAGCTAAAGGAATTACCTTGCTCCCACACCCAGGCAAAGGCTATGCTTTCCTCCCTGCCACCTGTGTACTTGTCTGACTATTGCAAGCACTTGATTTAAACCCCAGATTTGTTCCCTCTGCCCTATGATGGTTAGAGAATTGAACAAACTATGCTGCTCATAAAGCAGCATGTACTGTGCTTTTGTGCAGTACTGATTGTCAATAAAATGTAATTTAGCTAAAATAAAAATACTGATTGTCAATAAAGTGTAATTTAGCTAAAACAAAATGCACACTTCTGGATAAAATCTTCTGTGGCAATAAAGGAAAACAGAAAATACTCATAATATTAGAATTGCAAGTTTAATTATTTTTTTAACTATCTAAACTCTCATGTTCAAACTTTCAAACAGAATAGCATTATGAGCAGTAGGCATTTGTAAAGTTGTTACCAGCTGAAAACTATGTTAAAGTATATTAGTTAAACATATTTCTGCTACTGTGCTTCTACCAAACATGCTTTCCTACACACAACAAAATCTCTGCACTAAACCTGGTGTGAAAGGGTTGCCACAGAAGACCCTCCTGTATATGGAATACCTTTCTTTGTCCCATAGGCAGAAATGTGTCTTTTAACAGCCAAATCATCTATTCCTGGGCTTTAAGCAATTCTCTGGGGTACGATGAAACTTCCTTTAAAAATAAAGACAGAACTAAATGCAGCATGTAATATGTAGATCAAGACTGGGGGAAAAACAGCTCCATAGAATGTAGGGAAAAACGTTTAGGGGAGCAGAATAGATCTTTCACGATTGTTATAGAAAGAAATTCAATCTGAACAAATTCTCCCATTTTTCATTAGCATTTTGAGTTTCCAGCAACCTCCAGGATATTTGTTTAGTATTTGATCCATTGCCCATATACAGAGCTAGGGAAAGAACAGGAGGTTTGGGGTTTGGTGGAACTCCTAGAGTTAGCCCAAATCCACAAGTGTGCAAGTCTTACTTAAAGCTGCTTAACAGCTTAAAATGATAAAAAGTCCTTAACACAATTTAAGAACTTAAACCACTTAAACTGTTGGGAGCAGCTTGTGAGTTGGAAGAGTTTGGGGCTGGGGGCTGTGCTGAGAGGCAGCCTGTGGAGCTGCAGCCTGGGGACAGGGCTCCCACACCAGCAGTCCAAGAAAAGGGCACCTTTTGCAGCTAAATTTGGGAGGCCTGGGGGTGCTGTGAGGGAGAAGAGGGAACAGGTTTCTACATATTTTTTATGTGGCATTGTGTATTTGCCCAGATTGCTTTGCTTTAAATAGTGTAGCAGGGAATCTTACAGGCATGTGAGGTGTCAGCAGTGGCATCTCCCCAGTGAAACAGGGAAGAGGGTGACAGAAGAATCTTGTCTGTGACAAGTCATCAGCTGGGGGAAACAGCTTTGGCTCATGGGCCAAGGGAAGGCTCCTCAGGAGCATTGTGAAGAAATCTGCACGAGCTGCAAGCCAAAATGTTCTGCTTTTGTGGCTTCAGGAACTGGAGGTGTGGGGAAGGGGACGAGAGTGGGCCTTTCAGATCTATTGATCAGGAAGTTTTTGTTTCTGAAAGAATGTTTATGGGAAAAAGAAATAGGAAGAGGGGCAGGACGAGGCAGGGAGGGTTGCTTTAGTTTAACTGATGTCAGTGTTAGTTGGTTATATCAGAAGCAAGTTGGTAATATGTGAAGTCACACATTTATAAAGCAGAAAAGAAGCCATTATTTATGAGATCCAGTTTGGTCCCTGCTGCTGTGTGTGGTGGTCAGAGGTCTAATGTGTGTTGTATATTTGTATGCTCAGATAGAAAAATGGTGGCACCACACAGAAGTGATACTTGAGGGCAAAGGAAAAAGGCCCAGAAATGGGAATGAACTTCTGAGAGGGGGAAAGCAGCCAGGATGTTGCTTCTGATGGCAGAGATGCCACCTTAAGTGTTTTGAAGCTTGGGCTGATTTTCATTGATGCATGCAGTGATTTACACCTTTTGGTGCAGAAACGGCTGTAAAACAGCAGTGAATTACATTCTGTACAATTCGAAAATAAATTGTGCATTCACAGGCACTCAGGGTGAGGCCCATTTACACTTCCAGTGTGGTATATGATGAGTAAATGAAAGTTAGGCCTCTGTGTGAATGAAAAATGCCTGTTTTACCAGGGGCTGTGAAAAGAGTGAGCAAGAGAGACGTAGTGGAAATTGGAAGCAAGATTTTATTTGTTTATTTAAAACAGTCATATTGATTTGGAGTCAGATGGAGCATTGGTATAACTGCAGACTAATTCCACTGAATTCTGCAAGGTATTTCTGGTGAAAATGATGGGGCTGGAAGTTTATGTTTATAATCTGAGCTTTTCCTGTGTTCAGGTAAGTCTTTATCACATTATATTCTTGTGCAATCTTGGTGGCATGTTTAACATGAATGTTATCTGTCCAAAAAAACCGAAAAAACTTCACTGGGGTGAAACAGAGTTTGGGTGTAATTAAAATCACATGATCTCAGTGCAATTAAATAACTACTTGGTTTTCCTTTACGATGAGAAACGAAATGTGGAAGTGTTACTTGGTGAAGGTAAGTGCTTGCTGACTAATGACAGATGTAGAAAGAAACCATTTAATTAATGAAATCTTGCTAATGTACTACATAATACTAATTTCTCAATATCACTTGAATTTCAGAACATTTCAGGATCTGTCCAAACAAATGGATATATCTTATGGTACAGTCAGGGACTCAGCAGTGTATGAATACTTTAAAGCAAAAGGGACCAACCCTTTGGAGCAGGATAACACATTTGCTGAACTGTGGAGGACTATCAGTAAGAATAATGGGGCAGATAATTGCGTATCAAACCCTTCTGAAGGCATCAGGAAGGTAAGACTGGATCACAGGGGTTTTCATTTAATTTCTGTATCAATGTTGTTTCTATGGAGTTAATGTTAAGTCACAGCAAAGAAATTACAGTCATTTAAACCCCCCCTAAATTCCTATATTATGTTCCTTTTAGTAGCTCCATGGCAGGTAAGAATCATATTTTGGTGTCATTGTTCTGAATTTAAGTACTTTAGCTCTGCCTAAGTCTTCCGTATGTAAGTCCTTTGGATCTTCTCATAAGGTTTCTCAGTTTCATGGGAGCTTTGATAATGTCTTTTTGAATGTAATTCTTTATATTATCCAGTACTGACTCTTGTCCTTTGCTCATTTGAGTTTGTTTTCTCTTTTCTAATCTTGTGATTGGAAACATGAGTAAGAATCAAGGGATTCACAGAACATATACTCATTTCTCTTAAAACAGAAATTTAATGCAAGATTTTTGTTTGTTTATTCGAGGCTTTGACAATCGCATTCACAAGCCACTGTGTTTTACCAAAATATTATTTCTCTCAGATAAAACTACATTTTTTTTTTTTGTGGAAAGAGAGTTAATGTGAGATTCAAGGACTGATGTATACCAGCTTAGGATGCTTCATGTTTGTTCTGAGTCCTGTGATAAAGAGTATTGGCCATTACAAATGCCCACTCTCTCTCTCATAGCCTGCTTCTCCCCTCTGCTCCCTGTCTTGGACCTCAACAAAACCTTACATCAAACAAATGTCCAGGAGTACATTACACAGAAGGGGTTCAGACATGCTGAAAGCCTTGATGTGCTGCTCCTTTAGTGAAAAGTGTCCTCTTCATCTGGCAATTGATTTTTTTCCTAAAACTAGCTAACAGTTTTTATTACCGCAGTGAGTGTTTGATCAGAGACACTCTTGCTTGTGAAACACTGATTTATTTTTCTTTGTGCTTTTGTACGTGGGACATAATAAAATGGTTTTGGCTTGCGTTTCCTTTTTCTACTTTGAATTTCTGAGACCTTTTCTGAATAGTCAGAGGGAAAGTATCCAAAATCTCCTGTTTTTACAGTGCCATGAAGAAGGTGAACACAAGGAACAAAGCCGTCCCATTCCCCAATTCAAATTCATTTAGCAAAAGATTCCCAAGTCTTTGCTCGACTTTTGGACAAAATCTTTGTGCAGACACTCTCATGTCTTAGCATAGGAATATTTAGTCAAAAATTTGGGTTCACCCTGCCCATCCCTGAGCTAGGCTTCCCCAAAGCCCTCTGTCCTCAGCTCCAAATTCTTCTCTTCCTTGGGACCAGGTAGGGCTCTGGCAATAGCAAAGTCTACAGTGGTTGGTTTTTTTAATTCTTAATCTTCTCAGCACTTTATGAAAATGACGCCTCTTTTGAGATGTTTTGGTAGCATTTTGAGGAGAAATAGAGACATTAAATACTTTTCTATGTACCCTAGCATTTAAGCCAATAATACCAGTTTGCCTTAGAAAAATATACAGTATTTTCCTTTTCTTCTTTTATAAAATTCTTATGGCAGTGGATGCTCTTTATCCATGAAATTGTAAATACTCTTATTCTGTAAGCCCAGTGCATGCTTCCATTTATGATAGCTACATTTGCTAAGCCAGAAATGTAACTGTAGATTGGCAGGCAGTTGAGAATACCAATTATATTGTCTGTATGGAGCTGGCAGCTCCATCCTATCTATGTGATAATAACTTTTCATACTAAGTTTGATTTCAGTGTTGTAGGGTGATTTTTATATGACTAGATCAGCTCATTCAATTAATGTCAACAACAACTAAATTTTACTTCAGTACCCAAAGATGACCGAGGCTGCTATTTGATTAGACACCTACATAAATTGAGATTAATATTTAATAGCATTGTCAACTAAACTATTGTGTTTATAGTTTAAGTGTCACTCTTCCTAGTTCATTGAGCTCTCTGAATAAGCAGACAAGTTTTCCATGTCAAGTATTATGGCTAGAAATTCTGGGGTTTTTTTCTAAAGGAGAATTGATGTCAGCCAAGGAAATGAGAGTTTCCATCCATAAACACATACTGCTGCATGAAAGAGATGTAAATGTGCCTTACAAATGTGTTTCATAGGAAATGGGAACTCTAAATCTCCCTAGCATAAAAAGATCCATAAAACATTTTTTTCTGAATGAGGACTTGCCTGACACAATGCAAAAAAAGAAAAAAATTACTACTATTCTTTCTTCCCTCCTTCTTTCCATTTTCTTCAGACAGTATCACAGTTCAGCTGCTATTACAAACAAAGCAATGCCACTTCAGTGCATAACAGGGAGTGCTGGTTATTTATACCACAGACAGGTATTTCAGGTGTTTGTCCCTATTCCATTTATCTTTCTCCATTTCATGGAGATTTTCCTGCTCCTATTGACTGTCTGTAAACTAAAGGATGGCAGTGGCAGGAAGTCCTGTGAGCCTCCGTGGTGTTTGGCTGCCATGGCAGAGGCGTCTCTAGAGACACAGCAGGGTCCCTGCAGCCACAGTCACCATCTCCCATGGGCAAGGCACAGCGTTTGCAGCACTGGGAGAGCCACAGAAAAGGCAGGAGTGCACTTCAATGTCTCATAAGTGACAGGAGGACTCTTGAGAGCCGAGGGTGGTGAGGGGAAGGTTGTTTTTGCTGTATTCCCAAGATATTGAAAGTGGTCACTGAAGATGGAAAACCTCCTCCTATTCAGCAGTGTGTCTGCACAGCACAGGAGCAGAAACCACACAAACCACCAGTCCATAGCAGATGCTGTTTTGCCACTTGGAGCTGTCTGGGACTGTCACAGATGAGGATTGACTAATGCTGTCACAGGAAAGTTTCTACAGCCAGGATCTCGGTGAACTGTTTGCATTACATCCAGTGGTTATTCAGGTTAATTATGGATTGCACCAACATACCTAATAGCCTGTGGTTTTTATTTTCTTTGGGAGCACCCATTTTTGCTTTGAAAGAATGAAGTAATATGATCCCCATGTTACCCTGCATCTCCTATACATACAGATAGGAGAATTAAATTCAGTATTGCATTTTATAATGCCCTGCTTTGGTTGAGATTTTTTGTTTATTCCCCTGGCCAATCAATTTGGTGCCAAAATTTCTCTGAATCATTTCTTTTGATCAAAGTGATCAAAACCAAGTAGAGCAGAAAATGAGAATGCATCATTGATTTAGGCAATGGCACAGTAAGAATTTATTCCTTCTCTTTTACTTGCTTCCTTAATGATCACTGAGCATTAAATCAGAGCGATCTTCTTCTCTATTCTAATTTTGAGAGTAGAAGTAATTTAAAAGTTCATTTAATATGAGTTCTTAAAAACTACTTTGTCCACAATGAATTTTATATTGTGAGTTGTGATTGCTCTCATAGAGCTTCATAAATTTTTCCATTTCTTGACCCATCAAGAAGCAAAAGCAAATGCATCCTTAAGCCTGAAAATATTGCATCCTGTAGTGGTCTCTTAATTATTTTAATGTTTGAAACATTTCAACAGGATTAAATAGTATGTTTTTCTTTTTACTAGAACTGTATTTCTTCTCTTAAAGCATTTTTTATACATAATAAATGTTATCCACCAGTGTTTTTGAACTACTCCACTAATGCCAATGTAAAGGTCACTTTTTGATATTTCTGTGGTACCTGCCATATAATGGGATCAGCTACGCTGAGACTCTGTTCTGGCAGTAAATTAATGATGAATTTTGCATTATTCTGGCACTTCTGTCTTAACTATGATATCTTCTTCATAAGTTTCAGATAAATCACAGGTATATCAGTGATTAATCTGGAATCAATTTTTTTTTTTTTTTTTGTGTTACTCTTATTTCTTATCATGCTTTCTTTGAAGCAACACCTTTTAACCATGAGTAAGCCAGGACCCTTTGGATAAAATTCCTCTATCTCCATCCACACTGAAGAGTGACATTATGGGGTTGTTTATTGGTTTTCTGGAGTATTATTTTCTTTGTGGTCCTTGGCTTGTCTAGGAAGCAATCTTCTTTGGCCTTTTAAATTTTTTAGGATTGGGAAGATGAAATATATATTTTTAATATAAGTTTTGCCCAGAGGGTTCTTTTTTCTTGTATCTGTTTTCTTAAATCTCTTAAACCAAAGATTAATCTGGTGTCCTTGGTGTAAGCCAAAGTAATTGTTCTAGCTGGGTGGAATAAATGAGTGCTGCTTTGGCTGACTTTCTGATAAAGAGGTTTTTGGAAGTTTAACCAAGTGATTTTTGTTTTGTTGTGCAGCATGCCTGTATGCTGAGAGCCACAGCAAGGGCCATAGCAAAGGAGCAAAATATGAAATACAATTAGAAAACAGAAGTATAAAATTGAGCTCATTATTCTGTGTTTGATTCCAGTCATTTTTTATTCAAGCTATCTCACCTATTCTCAGCTGGTGTTTGCCACAGGCCCTTTTGCCAGTCTTCCTACACTGATGGCCTGGAAGTTAAGGGGCAGGCACACTGCACACATGCAGTCTTGCATTAGAAAAAAAGAAAAAAAAAAAGAAAGTTTAAACTGCACCTAAAATTGGAGGTTGATTTCCCATTGAAAATAAATGTCAATTTGATTTTATTTGGCTTTTATTGCTTGCCTAGTGAAGGTATATAAAAAGTCAGCCTACTTCAAACACACATGTATGTGTGCACTTATGTGTCTTGTACATATGTTTCTCAAAGTTTGACAGCTTTTCCTTAAATTGAACAAATGATACTGCTTAGCTGTCACAACAGATATTAACAGGGAAGTGAAGGATGCTGAATTTAGACAGCAACTAAACATTTTGTTATAAGAAAACTTTCCACACAACGAACACAATAATAGTATGAGGTCTTCACTCTTCAGAAAAGAAAATTTCACAAGTGGAAGAAGTTTGGAAGGAACTGAGTCTTACCCTAGGAGAAAGGGATCTTTGGAGATTCTGGTTTTGGCAATCAGAGAGGGAAGGGACACAGCCTTGGACCCAGTATTTCTGGGTGTTGAGACACATGCACAACCAAGAGTTTGAGAGTCAGATTCCTGACTATGCTAAAATGATCAGGCTGTCAGAGAAATAATGCTCTACAGATGTGGTGACATTGGATAGAATGATTTATGTCACTAAAAAACATAAAATAGATATGAAAAGGTCTGGCAGACTTGGTTTATTGACCATTTAAAATTGCAGAATGTAATTTAGGACATCAACACTACAAAAAAAGAGAAGTAGACCTTTGCAAAAGATCTGTTGTCCAGCATTGAGAGTACAAAGCTCTTGTATATAAGATAACATACAAAAAACTGAGGCTTGAAAGGTAGAATCAATAATGTTATTTTTCTCTTTAGCCAGTGCATTGTAATGGAAGTCGAATATTTGAGGAACACTGTGTTCCCCAAGTATTACTAAGAGACAGATAAGGAATGTATTGTGTTGTCAGTCATCTTTCCTAAACTGTAAATTTGAAAAGATTATTCACTGACCAGTTCTGAAAAAGCAAAAGATAAATACAGCTCTTTAAACTATACAAATCACCAAAAAAAACCGCTAAAAAACAAAACCAACAGCAACAACAACAAAAACAACAAGAAAACCACACAAACAACAAAAACAAACAACAACAACAAAAAAACAACAAAAACAAACAAACACAAACAAACAAAAACCCACCAAAACAACAACAACAAAACCCCCAAACAAACAAACAAAACAAACAAACAAAAAGGACAAAAACTCAGCCAACAAAAAGATACCCAGAGAAATGTAAGACACATTTTACCACAGTGACTTAGGCCAAATCTTTCCTGGGTGTCTGATTTCTGTATATCCACAGGGCAGGATTTTTGTTCTCTAACAGTGTGGATTTTGAATAAATTCTGTACAGTAACAAGTGCTGCTGGTTTCGGTCCCATGAGGACCTGTTTTTAGTGCTGAAAGTTTCCTGTCTTAGGTAGCAAAATCCTATGTATTATTATTTACCATGGAACACAATGTGCCTGAATAATACAAATAATATTGTCCAAAGTTTCAGTATACAGACTCTTTCACATCATAGCAAAGAGAAAGGATATAACATTTCTACTCTGTTTTAACCCAGAAGCAAATGAATTTGTGGATCTTTGCCTTGATGCAGATAAAAGGGAAGCAGGGAAAAGAGGTGGATTGAAGAGAGTAGTTTACAGAAAGTCCAGACAACATAATTTAATCTTTATTTCCCTGAATTCTGCCTACTAGAAGATACGTCACCCATTTGATTTATTGTCTTGTATAAGCAAGTGTAAAGGACTTCAGAAAGGTATGGTTTGTATCAAACTATGGTGAAGTAAATGATCTTACTTACTCAGCTGAGGAATCCAGTGCAGTTAAATAACTGATGGAGTCTTACAAACTTACAGGTGAATTCAAGACAGAGCTTACACAAGAATTGAAAGGATGAACTAATTCTGTGCCAGAGCTGTAGCCATTTGCTAGGGGAGCTTTGTGAAGCAGTTCCCATAAAGAAATATATACAGGACTTCAGCTACTTAAATATATTAGACAACCAATGGTTAACTTAACCAACAAAATTATACTTTATTTTACTTTACTGAATCCCCATGCAGAGATCTTTCTTTTATCTTGTGTTAAGTAAGGTGATTTACATTCATTATATTTGCTGTGTGCAGGCATTGGTTTCAGTCCCAGTTAAGGCTGATGTTTAAGGATATCTGCATGGACGTGTGTGAAAATAAAACAATATTTATCCCAAACTGAGACAATAATTGATGCTTGTGAATCTTCTTACTTGTGAAGAAAAGAGGGAACTCTTTCAGCTCAGTGCATGCCTTTTGTTACAGGAATAACATAACTCTCAGAAAGCCTGTGTTTATTTGGAAGGGAAATTTGTTTATTTACATGTTTATATGAGCAAAGCTGCAGAGTTAAAATTTTGGTGCCTGTGATGCTCATCACTTAATGCTCATACTATGCCAGTCTTGCCACATAAATCCATGGAACCAGTCACATTCCATGTCTCCTACAAAACATGCATCACATTTCATCATCTAAAGCAATAGCTTTCATTTATAATGAATAACCTGTTACATAGGTTTTCCCTTGACTTATAGTTGGCTCTGTTATCCTATGTATTCTTACGAAAAAAAAAGGAAGATATTTTAGCAAGGTTGGAAGTAGGTGAGGTCCTGGTGGGAGGCAAGACTGTTAGAAATGTATTAAGATGTTGAAGGTCTACAGATAAACTGTGACCTAATGAAATACCACCAAGAAATAATGACAAGATCTGGATTTGTTTGCTGGCTTGGGTTTAGTCCTGCCTAGAAATGCAGTTTAGTTTAGACCATGTTGTGTTCATGCTGTATTTACAGGCAAAGAAAGGAAATTATGCTTTCCTGTGGGATGTGACAGTGGTGGAATACGCTGCACTGACAGATGATGAGTGCTCGGTGACAGTCATTGGAAACAGCATCAGCAGCAAAGGATATGGGATAGCACTCCAGCATGGAAGTCCCTACAGAGATCTTTTCTCCCAGAGGTAAACTGAAAAAAAGCTTGTTTTATAGGATTTCTCTCTATAGCCGGCAACCGTTTGTGGTTGACATTAATTTTGGCATTTAATTCATAAAGAACAATGAATACGTGACAGCAAAGAGGTTATGAGTTCAACCTCCAGCAATGCTGCTGCTGCTTCTGCTCCTGTGCATCTGGTTTGGGAGAAGGGGACTGGAGGTGACCTGTGGCCTCACACCTTCAGACAGCACTGCCCCTGGCAGAGAGGACTGATGTCCTCAGAGCTCTGTGTGAGCTAGAGGAGAGATTGAAGAGAGATCTGGATTCATGCCACATTCTGCAGGCCCTGAAGCCATGTGTTGCTCCCTGCAGTAGGCAAGTAGAAATGCCCTGGGTTATCCTTTAGGGTGGAGAGACAGGTCAAAGACTCACAATGGTACAGGGAAACAAGAACTGTGGAGAATTGCATGGGGACTGCCAAGGCCAGGAGACTGTAAAACGATGCCGTTTAGTGATCTCTGAGCTGTCAGCTGGCAATATCTTCTCTGTGTGAATGTGTACCCTGAAATGAAGACGTGCAGTTGTGCAGGCATGTGTGGCCTTAGCAAAAGGTGAGCGGGTGCTGCCCTCCAGGCAGGGAAGTGAAGCAAGATTGCCTCACCTTGCTCCTCCTTTATAAAAAGGAGCAAAACTCCAGCTGCATAACTAGAGACAAAGCTGCCTCAAGAGAAAAGATTGTTAGTAAACAGCTAAAACAGTTATCAAACCAAATCCAAAATGAATCATTCATGCAGGGAAGGGACACTTCACAAGAGACAAAACAATGATTAATTAGCAACTGTTAACACAGTAATTCAGGCATTAAGTAACAGCATTGAAGTAAAATCCTTTTGAATAAACTACATTTGCTGAAGTAAATGAGTTTGGTCGCTGCTTAAACAGATTTGTACTAAGTGGTGCACAAACAGTAGCGTGTTTAGCCTCACATGTTTTTGGAATTATTGTAGGAGAATGGCAGTGGAGTGGGTTGAGCATTTCACTAGTGGGACCAGCTGCTGCAGCTGAATGTAGCCAGACGAGGCATAACTTAACTGGAATGTAGTGATTTCCCTTGGAAATGCTTTTTTTTGCATTGCAGTGGAATTTTTGAGAGTCTCTTTTTTTCCTAAAGTTACTGAGTGGAGTTTACCTGCTGCTGTGAGTAGAAAAAAATCTTGGTATGAGGGAGCTTCAGATGAAGAGTATAACACACGGAGTGGGAGGAGTTTTGAATCGTGGGATGATAGATTTAGGAGTTTTGAAGCATAAGGAAAAGACAAAAAAAAACCCCAAACCTGTCAAAAAATACCATTGCAAATAATACTCGTCTTTTGAAATTTCTGCAGGATCCTAGAGCTGCAAGAAAGTGGAGATTTGGATGTTCTTAAACAGAAGTGGTGGCCACGGATGGGACGTTGTGACCTGAATAGCCATACCAATGCACAGACAGATGGGAAGGCACTCAAGCTGCACAGTTTTGCAGGCGTTTTCTGCATTTTAGCAATAGGCCTTCTTCTTGCTTGCTTGGTGGCAGCATTGGAGTTGTGGTGGAACAGCAACCGTTGTCATCAAGAAACACCGAAAGAGGTCCATAACTTTTATTCTTATCACAATTAAAAGTAGAAAACACAAAAGAAAGAGAGAGCAAGTGGAAGTTGTGGGATTTTAGGTGCTCTCATGCAATAAATTTGATTTATTTTGATTTGCCATACTAAGCTTTGCATATAACTTTTTGGGTGGTTGTTTCTAAGAAAATAAAAGCAAACAAAAAAAAGTGTCTTTTGTGCACGTGGAAGGTGCCAAACTGACAGCCCTGGAGACTAAAGTCCTCTATTTATTTGTAGAGCAGATACAGCATGGGCAGCAGCAGTGCAAACTTCCCCTCATTGCCCCACCAATGTGCCTCAGCCCTGACCTGGAGAGACCACCTTTAGGGGTAAGAGAGTGGTTCAGAAACATGCCCTTGGCCACTCTGCTGTGAGTGACGGGGAGGCCAGTCACGGGCTGTGCCATCTGTGCTGATGTTTCCTCTGATCTGAGCCCCCATCCATTGGCTGGGAGATCCATGTCCATCCTGCACAGGCTGTGCAGCTGCCAGACGTCTGGTAGCTGCTCTCCTTCATGGCTGACCTAGGCTGAGTTTGAAGAGGTACACAAGCAATTAAAAATAAATCACCTAGTTAATAATTGATTAAGCCATATTGCCATGACACTGTTTAAATGCTTCATTTCTTTTGAAGTCAGTTTTATTTCTAAAAGTAGGAGCCTCTGAGGAAGCTGACCTTCATATAATGTGTTTTGTCTAGGAAATTATATCTGAGAAGTTATTGGATTTGAAGTTTCCATGCTCAGCAGCCAGTAATAGTTAGCAATGCTAAGATAGAACCAGTCTATACTAAGCTCTGTCTTGCATGAAGCCTATATTTGTTTATGCAGATTAAATGTTTAACAAACTAACCTCTTGTAATTTTGGAGACATTGAGGCATTTGTAGGTGCTTTCATCTTGAAAAAGATGCTTGTTACAAGCATGTAATAACAGTGAGTTGCACTGCAGCTGGAAAATAGTAGATAGCCCATCAATTCTAATCTCTCTTTCTCAAGTTGCAGAAGCAGTAGACTAATTGACATACCTGTCACCTGTAAGCAGTTTTGGTAAATTGGCAACCTGGTCTAGTGGATGGCGTCCCTGCCTTTGGCAGAGGGGTTGGAATTGGGGATTGTCAAGGTCTCTTCCAACCCAAACAGTTCCATATCCTATGATTTTGCCCTGCTGCCCTGTAGAAGTTGCTCCTGCTGTAACCCCAAAGGTGCCCCCACGCTAGCACTGCAAAGGTTCAGCAGTAGGTGCTTGACTGCACACTGTGAAATCCTGCAGGGCAAGGGCAGGGATGCTTTCCAAAGTGTCCTCATGCTGTGTGCACCAGCACTCATCTGGCCATACCATGTGTTCCCCTCTCTATGCTCAGGGACTTGCCTTTGTGTATCGTTGTAGAGTCAGATGAGAATATGACCTAAAGGCAGTTTCATACAGCTAAGGTGGAGTAATTCACTCTTCTATTGGAAGGAGTTTTGAATGCTCAGTTTCCATTCCTGAAAAAGGATTAGTCTTCCTGAGTTTAAATATTTTATTTTTCACCTGTCCCCTTCATTTATTTTTAATAACTGTAAGAAGGATTATTACATATCTATGCCTACCCCATCCCATCTTTACTCCCTTTCCCATTCCTCTCTTCCCCTTTCCCTTCAGTGTGTTCTTGATGAAGGTTGCTCTCTACATCTGTAGTGCTCTCTGGCAGTTTCTTTGTCAAACATAGAATACTTTTAACCTTCCACGTTTTAAAGTAAACTGAAGTTACCACCATGGTAGAGCTGTTCTTTGGGGAGATCACTGTGTGTGGGGGGGGCTGGGCCTGCCCTTGGAGCACGACTAGGCTGGGTTAGAGGCAAAGGAAACTTGGGTACAGAGCATGGACAGGTTCCAGAAAGATCAACCATGGCAGTGCTGCCTGGAGAGGGGGAGGGAGCAGAGTCGGTGGGAGCCCTGGCACAGCAGGTGTAAAGGCTGGATGAGGAGGTGCATGTTCCCAGGGGGAGGGCCCAGGGCCGGGCTGGGCTGGCGGGAGGAAGGTGTATGGAGGATATGCCAGGCAGGATGGCATGGAATGAGGGGCCCCCTGAAAGGGACAGCTGGGTGCAATGACAGGCAGGCAGCTAGAGGCACCTTAGGGTCGGTCAGAGCAGCCAGAGGGAAGGGTGACAGCTGTCCAGAGCCAGGGACAGGCAGGGTCCTCAGGAACCCTCTGCCTGAGCCACATTTGCCACATGGCCACGTTCCTCCAGCCCCGCTGCAGACCAGGGCTTGGGGGCTCTGGTCACAGTGGCCACAGCATCCACTCAACTAAATTAGCAAACCAATGTAGCAGTATTTCCTGGCAGGGTAGTGGCCTGGCCTATTTTATTAATGTACTACCACTGAGGAGGGACCCAAGTGGGATATCTGATGGCTAGTGCAATTAAGGTAGGAAACCAAGTTTTGAAAGAGGTGGTGAATATAGGTTGAAGATTTTTGATGTGTTCAGGAGAACCAAGTTTCAAAACTGTGGGAAGGACAGGATCCAGGGCTGAGGGGGTGTGTGGAGTCCTGTATGCTCCTCTGCTTAAGCCAGGAGCAATGGCTGAGCCTGGCATAGGGCACCAAAAGCACAAGGAGAATTTGGTCTCCAGGAGGAGTATGTTCAGGATAGCTCATTTCTAGCACTGTGTGTTATCCAGCATTTCTGCAGCAAGAGCTGTGTTGACAGAGCTACAGCACGAGCAGCATACACAGAACATTAAAATCTGCCTCTTAGCTGCACCTGGTACTCCAGGCAAGTCATTGATTCAGTAACAGCTGCAAACTCAAGTCATGCTGCTGATTTTCTTCTGCTTTTGGGAAGGCTTTGGCAAAACACAAGTGTTGCGATATCACCTAAAAATTGTGGCAACTGGGATGTCTCCCCCAGCCATTTTCTTCTGTGAAGCAAAAGCTTGTGGAGGGTCACAGAAAAAGCTGATTTTCTTGCAGTCTAAGATTAGATTTTGATGTTGCCTCTGAGGCACAGAGAAGGTGGCAGCATTTGGCTTCTGTGACCCTCACCCTGTCAGGAGCTTTATAAATCCCTTGGAAAAAAATATAGTGGAACCAGAATTGGATGAGGAGTCGTCCTGACTTGTGAAGCCCTTGTGTAGCATTCTCACCTTGGCATGACCCACTTGGTTGGTTGTATCATGTCAACAATTGCCAACTCAAAAAAACAGAGAAGTGTTGGGACAATGAATGTACAACTACTATGGCAGATTTAGGACAGGGTTGGGTGGTCTGCAGCTAGCTGTAGAATGAGAAAAAGCATTTTTTAGAGACTCTTATTTTTTTTGTTGAGGGTCTATAAAGTCTGTGGCTAGAAAAATGTGCATTACCTTCATTGGCATTGGAGAAATGTTTTCAGCTCACATTAAGGTGGTGTTTTTTGCCAGTTTGTAGCCTTTTTCCATTTTGTATTCCTTAGGCTTTTGTGGAAGTTAGGCTGAGCCAATACATTGATGTCCAAGGACTCAGATTCTACATGGTATAAATCACAGCTCTTAATTACAATGACTGTGAAGAATGTAGTATTAACTATGAGACAAACAGAAGGCTGTCTTTTGAAACCTGACAGCATAACTGGGACATTGATATTAACCTGATCTACCTTTGTAGAGACTTCATGGGAAGATTTATGTCAAGGGAAGACTGCTTCCAATTAGAATATATTTTTTTACATTTTTTGCATGTGAAGAAACTCTATCCTACAAAAATTCAGAAAAAAAATAGTATTGTTCCTATGCACTAAGTCAATCCATTAAGACAAACCTCCAGGAAGGATAATTCCCTTTATTTTCCATGCTGACATTGCTTCACAATTGTATCTTTCAAGGAATAATGAAATTTCTTGCTGGAAGAGTGAAGGCTGGGTTGATCCTTTTCAGGATGTTGATACAAGATATTTTTATTCTATTGGAAGGAGATTTGTAAAAATGTTTCTAATGAGTTCTGCTGTACAAACCTTAATGTTATCCCTATTAATTACTCATTTAATCCTTATCAGATCAGATTAACAAAAGAAAGATTAGCTCCAGCATCAGGAAAAAAGTACTGCTGCAACACCATGCCACAGTCTTCTATTAGGGCTCAAGTTTGCTTCAAGCTGGAAAATATCTGGTAATGTTAAAATTGTCTTATTACTTTCTAACTCAGAAAAACTTGCACTAGGTCATCTTTTTCCAAAAAGATATTCTGGAATTTATTTATAATCACCCTCTCCTCATTGTTAGTACCCAGCCATCCAATACCCACAGTGAAATTTAGCCAGCTCATACATCTATCTCTGTGTGTTAAAATCTTGAATTTACACAGCTGCTACTCAGCCTGAAATACTGATACCTAATCTTTTGACTTTGATAAGCTTCAGAAAATTAGGGAGTTGTAAAAAATTAATATTTATTCTGGACTCTTTGTTCAGTCACTTTACATCCCTTTTAAATGACTGAGCAATAAGATAAAGTTATTAAAACCTGGTACCATATAAATGTCAAACTTTTGACAATTGCCTCTGGATTTCTATAGCTTTTTGTATGAGTCCTATGCATTTGTTTCTCAATATCAATAAGCCATAATGTAATTTGGATCATTTAACACCCAAGGGCTTTGCCACATCATCAGATTGTTGGTGTCTTTTATCCCCTTGGAAGGAATGAAAGGCAGTTTTCACATCTTTGTTGTCATTAGGATCCAGCGTGGCTGCTTCCTGCAGTGGGCTCCCCAGCATCCTCTGTGCTTTATCAGCTGTGTCTGTGTGTGATGTGCTATTCCTCTGAAGATTATTACTTCTGAGATCTCTTCAGAACTATTAAGAAAGCATTCCTAGTTCATCCACATATTACGAAACAATGGAAACTTATATGCAAAGATAAAATATCCTACTATTCATGGAAAGAAAGTTAAATTCTCATGTTTTTCACTGTACATGAGATTATTCACTAAAAACAAAAATTAACAGGCAACCTCATGTTAAACAAAATTAGTCACTTGTGCAGGATAATTTTTTGTTTTCTGGGAACTGTTACATGTTGCATCTCTCATAAGAGGTGGTATCGATTCACTTATATTTGATATAGCTCTTCAAAGACAATGTTAGCATGACCCCAAGGAATTCTTGGTTTGATTCTTTCTTTGCACAGATAATATGTATGATTAATCAGAAATGTGTTTTTCCAAAACATCTGTGCTATTCCTAGCAATGTGAGTGTTTCAGAAACTGGACCCAGTGTGTTTGGGCATCTGTAGTGCAAGAAGTTTTGGGAGTTTTATTGGTTCAGGCATAGCATAGTTTGCCACCTCCTGAGTTGCTTCTAGTCATTGTCTCATAACTTGTGTCAAATTTATAATTCATTAACAATCACAATCTTCACAGATTAGTTTGTGATTCATTTCCTTTCTCATGCTTCTGCAAAATCATTTTATTTAATAGACTCTTTTCACTTTTCTGTCCTTTTTTTTTTTTTTTAAATTATTAAAAGAGAGCAGCATTTCAGGTACTGTTCAGAGTGGGAATGGTCTTGTGTACTAGTAACAACATCTTATAATTCCTCTTTCCAGCTACTCCAAGCTTAATAATGTCTTGATCTCAAAAAGTCTAGACTCTGCGAGCCTTATGAGATAGGGGGAGGTAGCAGAATTATTCTAAAAATTGTCACAAGTATTTTGGCTGTATGCAGGATTAAAGAAAAACACTCCTGTATCTCTGGCCAGGGCAGCTTTTTGTGATCTGCCTTAAACTCCTTTCTTTCCATGTCCACTGATGTGCAAATCCCAGCCTACCTCAGAAGTCCAGAATTCTTCCAGCTCTTACCAGCCATGGAAGTTATCCAGTGAGACTCTTCTGGTATGAGAAGGGCAGGAATCCCAGTGTACCTTACAAAGGGAAATAGGAGCTGGCAGACACAAGTCCAATGGATCCAAATTTGTCACTGCTAAGAATAACTATGGTTTGCACCATGTTCATCTCACTTTAGTTCTCCAGTCAGATACTATTCCATGGCAATTGAGGCTTCTGTACCTTCAGCATGGTGTCAGCAGTTTTGGTTTTGATTATTAAAGAGTGTCTTGCTTTCACCATTGCTTTCACCTTCCTTGTCTTTTTCCTTGTCACTTCATTTACCTTGTCTCCTTTGTGGTGTTATCTTTTTATGTGACAGTTTGATTTGCCCCAGGATGGTTCCTTTTGAGAGTGAAAGGAAACATGAGATCATCAAACCGATATTTTATTTTCCCTTCATTGCATGTTCTCTATATTTTATCTTGTTTTTATTTTAAATTATTTTTTCTGTATTTTAATGACATGTCTGAAATCTTTGTACTTTTTTGCTCAGTTGCATATAAATTATCATTTGTTTGTACTACTGTATTGTATTCTACTTTTCTAAGAATAAATAAAGGTTTATTTGGGGAAAATAAATCATGCAAACATTGGCAAAATAATGCATTTTAATGCCATCTAGAAATTCAGTTTCAAACCAGCTTTGAATGTAATAAACTGAAGAACTTAATTTAACTAGCATTTTTAAATCAGGAAAGCGGTGTTAGGAATCAGTCAACCCAGAATGCAAAGTTTAATGTTGTTTGATGATAAAGTATAATCTGGAAGAATCAGTCAAAGATAAAAAAAAAAAAAAGAGGCCAATATATAATATATAAATTACCTTGTACAGAAGCTGATAATAGCTGGAAGGGCATCTTAACTTACTCCATGTTGGCTTTTAATGTGAGTGAAGAAACAAGATTTTCTCTTTGGAGGAGCCTTTAGTGAAGCAGATATTCTGTAATTCCTGGTCCCTGGCAGGGTGCACATCCAGAATCCAATGAAATCACTCGGCTCCTGCTATTGATCACCATAGATTTTGGTCAAGGCTGTAATGGATTTAACAGGAAATGTCATCCCTGTGATTTATGGCACTGGGCCCAGGCTTCTGCTACCCAAAGCAGTGGTGAAGCAATTGAGTTTTGTACCAGCATATTTTCCCTAAGTGCAAAAAAGGAATTTTTGTGTTTGGTTTAATTTTTCTCTGTCGCATGAGAAAACCCTGCTAATGGGATCCTTTGGGGTGTAATCTGGATTTACTTGGCATGAACCTTAGAGGGGGAAGAAAATTATTCAACAGAAATAAGCTTTAAAAGTAAGTGTTGCCATGCAGGGAAATCAAAAGGAAATAACCTGTTTAAAGTTTCAATCTGGTGATGAGTGTAAGTACTTGCTTAATTTGCATTACATTGCCTATCCCAGAGAACTTCTGTGGCTACTCATGAGCTTGGCATGAGCTTATGTATTTTACTGAATTGGAGCCTTAATGTGTCAGATTCTTTTAGATTCTTCATACAATGTTTACAGAGCTAATTTTTGCATGTCTTATCTCAGCCTATGGCAGTATTTTAAAGTTGACTTTTTAAAGGGGGTGTAAAATAACAAAATCAGCAAAAGTTTAAAATAAAAAAAAGCATAAAATGTGACTTTTTCTCAAATTTCTTTTGCATTTTTGTGGTTTGTAAAATGCCTTAGGTGTTAATCTGACTAAGCATTTAAGCATGTACATAAAATTAAATAAGAGGTGTATTCTAATCTCACCCAGAGCATCAAAACATTTCCATTCCTTTTAGTGGCATAGGATCAAACTTCAGTTGCTTTGAAACCATCATGTATGAAGCAGAAACTGGGAGTTACATGTGCACTGATGTTATTTGCTGAAGGTTGACCTTACCTTGCAATAATATTAACATGCAATTTATAAATCTATTTATCAATTGAATTTAAATAATTTTATAGTACCTGAAATAACCTATGGTCAATATTAGCAAAATATTAAAGAATCACAGATACCAGTACTGTGGAAAATATTTTTTTAATTAATCAATGGCTTGGTTTTAATTTTCCATAAGTTCAGACCTATATTTATAAGCACATATGTAGAAAGGAGCTACTCAAACTCACTCAGTGTTTCTTCAGAATTATTCAGTATGCAAGAGTTGTCTTTTGGGAAACTGGTAGCTGGATTTTTATTATACTGAGCTATTTTAATGATTTGGCTGGTCATGTCTTAGGTCAAAATAGGAGCTTGGGCAGTTTCCAAAATACAGCCCTAAATGGGGGCGCAGAAACCTTTTCAAAATTGGGTTTTTAGTTGAAAAAATAATGGCTGATAGTCAGGAGTAAGGGTTTTGTAAGGCTTTCATATAGCTGGAGTGGAGACAAGAGGCTTTGTATGTCAACTAACACTGGGCATCAAAAAGGTTGTTGAAGCAATTCTTTGTCTCCTGTGCCAGCTCTCTTCTACTCCTGGCATAATAGGAAAAAATGGGAACTTTTGAGATTTGGGTGTGACTAGACAGGAATGGTGAAGTAGGAGGGTGTGGAGCAATCTGTTATGCCTGATGCTCCAGCAGAGTAATTCAAGCTGTGTAAGGGATAGCATGACTTTGATTTGGGCTCACTAGAGTGAGAAATTGCATCCCTTATGGACTAGATTGTAATTTAGGATTGAGAAAATGTAGAAAAGTAATGTAAAGAAGCCATTAAGTTTTAGTGAGTTTTGGAATAGAACCTTCATGAATTTAATTTTTCCTTCATAAAAGAGTAATCTGTCACCTCACAGTGTAATTTTAGATGATGTCAAATTCTGAAAACACAAGCCTCTTGAGGGCCATCCTCTTTTGTTGCAATGCTATTTCAGACCAGAAGTATAAGAAATAATAAGTATATGTTTGCTGAAAAAATGTCAAATATTAATTACATTATTAGCCTCACTATCTTGATCCTTTTTTTTTTTTTTCTCCCCACATCTTCCTTTCCCTTTCCATCTGGAGATGGCCAATGATGTGAGGCTGGGCCTCAGGAGCATGGTGAGAATTTATAAATAAACACATAGATGATTGGTTTCTTGTTGAAAATGCCTGCACAGATGAATCCCTGTTAGTTCCCTCCTCATCTTTACCTTGCCCTGGAAGCCCCCTTGATGCCAACCCCTGTGTTGCTGGAAGTGCCTGTAGCTGCAGTCTGTAGCGTGAACACCGCCCAGGTTTCTCCGGTTGCAAGTTCCCCTTCCCCCCGCGCTCCTTTGCAGAGACATTGGCATGCTCATCCACCAGCACCCATTCCGTACTGCATTTTGCTGCTTGTGTCGAGAAATGTTTCTTTGCATTCTCTTGTTGTCCTGTTTATGTTTAACTTCATGAAAACTGTGGAAACATCTGTACCATGTGAACCACTCACTCATTCTCTTTGTAGCTGGGTTACCAGCTGGTGAACCAAGGTTGGTAAGGATTTTAAAGCCTGGATATCTCAGCATGAGGCTGAATGTCTCCTTTTATATTGAGTAGCAAATGAAAATGCTATCACAGCCTCTTCCCTGGCAGGTTTGGGTCTGCTTTGAGTTGTGAGGTCTAGACTGTGCTCTCTGTGATTGCTCTGAGTTAATGGATGGTGGTGAACGTGGAGCAAATCACTTCAAGACACTGTGGGGCGACCTGCTGTTCACCCATCAGGACTGTGTCCTGTGTGTTTATTCACAGAGACAGGGATGCAGTTGAAGAGGATAAATAAGACAAAGAGAGAGGTTTGGCTGGTTTAAAGTGGTGTGCATTGTCAGGAATGCTTGGGAGATCACTGTCTGGGAAAGGCTCACAGGGAGGACCCGTGGGACACTTCAGAATAGACCCTTGGTTAGATGTGATTTTGGGTTAGATATATCCAACCTGGGTAAGAAGTGCAACAACAGGAGTGTGGGAAGACGTGAACTGCTTCATGAAGGTTCTTGCTACTTGCACCAGTTCTGTAGAAGGTCTCTGTTTCTAGTTTGGTGTCTAGGCTTTTGGTGATAATTTATCTACACTTATTTTCTGGCTGAGGGTAGCTGGAAATAAACTTTGGCAATGTATTCGAAACAATTTTCTATCACATTAACATCAACCCTGCAGTATTCTGTAATATCTCATTTTTTTTTCAGGTTTACTTAGAAGGAAAAAGAGTGTTACTGTCTCTTTATAAAGGAATTTCTGCTCTCTGGTGAAGGAGAGCATCACCTAGTGAATAAAGTGGCCTCTTGTACATAATTTTTATGAAGTTTTGTTTCTTTGCAGATGATTCCACATTGAATGAAATTAACATACTGCAAAACTTTAATTTCTTTTATTCTTTCAATTAGGTAACAGCCAACTGGACCTCACCTGGTGTCTGTCTCAGTGCATTCTTCTAACAGCTGGTTTATGGACAATAATTTAGCAAATTGCTAATTTAAAATACATGGCAGAGCTTCCACTTATAAGAGCAGAAGCTTGATTGCAGGATTGGGCCTATTTCTAAAAGCAGATTTTCAAGTAGACCCTTGAGGTGCATCCCTGCATTTTTCTAATAAGCTTCTGTTATGGTCAAAACCAGCTCTGAGCAGAGCACACTCAGAAACCACTCAGAAAATTCTATGTAACATTAAGTGCTATTTGACTGGGTCAGTTGCCTGTGTTAAATTAATGGCAGCAGCCATACATCAGCACTGCATCTGTTTGCATCTCTCTGCATTTCACTGCATTGTTGGTTGGCTGCAGAATCTCTGGAATAATGAGTGTCACACACTGAGTCATGTTAAAAAGGGGTTATTTGTATTAATGTAACACCTTACTGTATTGTCATTATTTTGCAGCACGTCTATTACATATATCATCACTGCTTTTTCTTCTTGAGCAAGCCAATTATGCCTGGTTTTGCCAGTCTGTCAGAGCTTCCTGGAATAAATTAAAATTACAGATGTGCATATGCAGTAGCTATAACTGAAAGTAGTGATAATGACCCAGGGTGAATACAGGATTTCAGAATCCTAAACAATTGTACATATGCAGAGCTGCTGATGCTTTATTTCTCCTTGACAAGCTACATGTTTGAGTCCACGATGCCTGAAACCCCACAGACTGAAGCTGGTTGCTGGGTGGAGCTGTGGGTTTTGATGCTGAGTAAGAAGAGAATAGTCTGTGGGTACCTGAGCATGGAAATTTTGCTGTTTCAGTTTTATTTCTCTGCCTCAGTTTTCAGTTTTGCAGTATGGCTGTGCATGGAAGTACCTCAGTGTTCCTTTCTCTCTAACTGGGTACAGGTGTGCCTTCCAGCACCTGTGTCTCATGGCCTCTGACACACCTGTATCAGCAAAGAGGACTTTTGTATGGGGGGGAGAGAGACCAGCATCTTTCCTGGTCAAGGGCAGAAGAGGAAGTGTCTGTCTGATACTGGGGTTTGTCTCAAATTTTGAACCCCAGTCCTAATCACCAAATTTCCTCATTTTTTAAAAATAGTTCTTGCACAGAATGAAAATCTAATATTGGCATTTGTGGCTTGGTTTCATTCTCCCCCCAGAAGATACTCCTTCATATTGTCACCCAGGACAGGAAACAAACAAACCAGAAATGTGCCCTGATTGATGATTAGGGCTATATTACCTTAAAAGCATTGTTTTCTGCAGATCTCCTGAGTCTTATTAACTACTTTAACAGGCTTTTAATTCTTGGCACAGTTACCAGCACCTGACTGGGAGATATTGACATATGCAAGATATTCCCTCCCTGGATGAGCCTGTCTGCCCATATTGGCTATGTTTCTGAAATTCTAGTCCTTCTGGGGCTGGGGCCATCAATCTGTTTCTTCTCTACTCCAGTGTGCTTTTATTTGCACGTGTTGGATGCTGATGCAACTTATCACAGTTTTGGCATAGTTTTAGCATCACGTTTCTGCAGATATTAGACTTTCCTGTTTGGGCATTTGTCTTCCTTTTTTGCCTTACTGGAACTGCCTCATCGTCTTGTAGCATTTTTATGCCTTCAAGTGGCTTCTCTTGATAAGTTCACAGAAATCACAAGTAAAACACCAGCCACCACAACGGTGTCTTTAATAACAATATTTTTCTCAAAAAGTTTTTCCCATGGAAAATCCCAAGTGTTTCAAACCAGTCAGCTGAGCAATATTGCCTTTTAATTGTGTTTTAGAGTGACGTAGGTATTTTAAAATATCAGCAAGTAGCTCCTTTCCAACACCCTTGAATTTAATCATGTTAACTGACTCCAGACCTTCTGCTAAGTAGCATATTCTTTCAATATGACTGCCCATGGGCTTTTATTAGAGTCCACTGTCAAAAGTCAAAGAAAATAAGCTAGGAAACAATATTGAATACTCTGTAAATCATGGTGTCTGCATCTATATCTTGCCATAATTTCTCTCTGTGTGAAAAGGCCAAACTTGGTTAGTCCTGAAAGGGAGTCATAGTTTTTTGCAGGTGTGGCCATGCAGGTTTAGTCATTCCCAGATAATTCTGGTGAGCATCCTCCAAATCCACTCCCAGCCAGGGTGTGCTCCTGCTGTCAGTCATAGGACATTGAACCTGTTGCTCAAGATCAAGTGCTTGAGACATATCAGAAACCTGCCCTTCAAACACCCTTCCAGAACTCAAACTCCTTGAGGGATGTGACATTTCTCTTGGTATTTATGAATAAGAGAGTTTCCTGACCAGGAGCAATGTTTGGTTAGCTGTTTTCCTTCAGCCTGCAGAGTATAAGCCTGGGTGTATCATTAGTTTTCCTTACACGTTTCTTTCCTTCACTGATTAATTTCTTCAACTGATCTATTTGGAGTACAACATTAATATTGAACATAGAATTATGGAGCCAGCAAAAGAAAAATATTTTATCTTCTCCTAACAACACAAGCATATACTTGTGTCCAACACAGCCATCGATGAGAAGTGACGTTGAATTGGCATGAAATGTCTGAGATGTGACATATTTATAATATTAACTAAATTTTGTATATTAAGAGCAAAAAAGAAATTGTAACAGTGATATTTAATGAGAAGCATAGAACTAAAAATAAAGGAGAATGCAGACCTGACAATGGAGCAAAACATCATAACTTTTAAGATTTCTTTTTCTGGCTTTATTGCAATTTAAACCTTTCCCCATTTAGCTTGCCAGTTTTCAGTAACATGTGCTATGTTACTGAATTTCCCAGAAGAACAATAAAGGAAAAAAAAAGATTAGGTTTACAGAATTTACAGATTCTGAAAGGTTGACTTGTCACATAAAACTATCCCAAAACCTTCACTTCAAATCATGAGATTCAAAGCAGTTTTATGATGTGCAATGACAAACAAATCTTTTCAAGGGTTTCTGAATTTTATCTTAGTTTTTTTTTTTTTTTAATATTTGAAGAATCATTCATTCACCATTAAGATAGTCTCATATAAACCTTGACATTTAGTTATTTAGCTGCTCTTTTTCTAATAAGACAAAGAAAAAGGGAAGAACCTTTAAAAATGTGATTTTATAATTCCTCAGAGACGAGTTGTTTTCCATAACCTTTGCAAACATTTTATTTTGACAATGAAAAGAAGGAATAATGTGAATTCCTGGCTGTTGAAAGCCTTTAAAAAGTTTTTTCTGATCTTAATAAGGCCAGAAAGTTGTCCTTAATGCTGAAGAAAGAGAAATAGGGAAATGAAATCCTCACCACTATCTCTTAAAGAGATCCCAAGTGTTTACTTCTCCACATACTTCATAAGGTGTTCTGAGGTAGATAGAATGTGATGTCTGTGTGCAGGAGCTGTTTTGAATTTTGACTGAGAATGAAGATTTTAGCACAGTGGAACATGAGTTTGCATTGTGGAACATAAGCAACGGCAAATCCACCATTTTCTGAGGAATGCTGTCCTGGGATGGACCCTGCATAGCAGAAGAAATGGCCTGGTAGGCCAAGAGAGGGGAACATTCCAAAGGATGTAAGGTAGTCCTTAATAACCCCTATGGTCTGGACCAGGAGATGTTTATCAAGAGCATCCCAGCTGTGGCTTTTCATGTTTACATCTTAAAAGGGCTCAGCTAAATATGTAACCAGGATTAATTCATGCTTTGAAATTTATGACCTTCTGTGCATAGATGCTACAAATGAAGGTCCTGCTTCATTCATGAATTAATTTTTGTTCTTCAAAGAGTTAATGACTGTTTGTTGCAATTATTGAAACCTTACCTTTCCCTGTGGCTTGGCTTTATCCAAGGCATATTTTACTTGTTCCATTAGCACAGCAGGATGAATACACTTAGGATGTATTTGTAATAAAAAACAATTAAAATATAAATAAAACATTGATGTATATTTTCACGTGAAATGATCTGAAGAAGGCATTAGTATTTGGCAAAAGCTCATAAAAATGTAAACGAGTCACGAGCATTTCGCCAAAGCCTCATTTAGAAATATTCACTAATATTTGCTCAGTTCTAACCTGAGTTCTCTTTTGTTTTCTTATTTTGTAGTGGAGGCTTGACAAGAATATGAGTCCCAGATACCCAGAATGCCAGCTAGGAGTCTACATCCCATCTAGCAGCATAGTTTAGAAAAGAAATAGTACAGGGTACCTAAAGAGGCATTGCATAATGGGCTTCTGGGAGTTGGCTCCTTAGACACAGTACCATCTTACATGGTGGTAGCTGAAGTTTGTTTGTGGAGAAGGAGAACTTTGCAGCAAGTTTTTTTGGCAAACAGGTGCAGCAGTGAGTGGCTGGATATCTGTTCAACAGGAACCCACCCAGACAGGCTGAGCTCTTACTCCCATCAGGGAATAATGTAGGAACTTCTCTCACATTTGCCCCAAGTCTACAATTTTACTTCAAGAAAAAAGGACTGAGGAAATTATGAATTAAATCCATGCAATCCTCTGGCCACTGTACCATAAATCCTTAATTTTCCTAACTACAGAATTTAGGAAAGAGCCTCTGAGTTATCTATTGTCAGCTTAGTGCATTGTCTAATGTATTGAATGAAGGGCCTGACAGGTCAGATGTGGTTGTCATCAGGAAGAACTTAATACAGCTGCAGGGGTTATCTGATTAAGTGTTGTGTGATCCTTTTATATCAAAAAAATTTATTTTTTATTTTATTATCCATTGATTTTTCTCTAACTCAAAACTATCTGATTAGAGGATTTGGCTGAAAAAGCAGGATTTTTTAAAAAAAATTATTTGTTTCTTCAGTGAGGGAGATAATATCCCCCAGGTTTCTGGGAGCTTCATTGGGATTTTGGTGGATTTATGACATAAACTAAATAGGAATTTATTTTCCACTGATTAGCAAAGAATTTGCAACATGCAGCTCAGCCCTGTAATTGTGCAGCAATTGTATTCCTGTTGAAATCGATACGGATTTAGCTTAAGCTAAGGACACAGGTTTGGACTGTACATCATGTAACACTAATTCATTTCCAAACCCATGCAGGGATCAGCAAATTCAACGGTTCTTGAGTAATGTAGAAGGGGTGTTAAATCACAAGGTTAGAATTGAATCTGTAGTTGACATTGACTGGAATCAAGGACTTTGGAGTTGGCTTGTCAAAATTGTAAATACAGGGGAAAGCAAAGTTGCATAGCAGAGGATACCACTGGAATAAGGTGGTGATTCTCTGTGCTCCACCTGAGCACCAGTGGTGAATGATTAAGAGGAGTGAGTGGCAGTGACACCTTGTACTTCCTCATTCCCTGAGGCTAGATCTTGGTATGAATCAGTAAGGCTGCTGGTGTTGGGTTAAACCAACATTTAAGCACAAGCTGACCTTTGGGCAATCAGGGATTACAGGAACACAAAAGTTTCAGGTAGTCCTGCTCCCTAGGTTGGAGTCTTGCTGTGTGACTAGTGTAATTACAGGTTTCTGTTGGACCAGGGAATTTCTCCATTTCCAGGGTTGTTGGGCTGTTTTGCTTTGCTGCTATTCTGCTGTGTGTTACACTTGCATCAAATAACTACAACTGTGATCATAGCTGTGCTTTATGAAATGTAGAGAAATGATATAATGTAATACCTTTTTATTGGCAATACAATGCTAGCTGTTAAAATTCAGTCAGACAGCATCCCAGGTGGTTGACTTTACCCTGCCAGTTTTGTTGCTTCCCAATTTGAGCATCTTGAATGCTGTGCTGAGGTGATAAACAGCCCACTGTAAGTCTTTGTTACCTCAGGATTTAAAAACAACTCCTTTTGCTCTATTTCCTCATAGAAGCTAAAATGTGTTGGGTGAGTGGTCCTGACAGTCCAGTTGAAGACCACTCTGGGAACCTTAGGAAGTGCATTCTCAGAAGATGGTGATGCATTTTCTAAAGACCAACACTGTTTTCCTGAGCTCTGACCACAGACAGACTTTTTCCAGATGTCGTGTCAGGGGGACAGACATTTTATGGTCTGTCATGCAACTGTTCCAAACACAAATGCGTGGTCCCTTCCCCAGGGCTCCCAGAGTAGGTCTCTCTCAGTGCTGTTCCAGTAGGTTTATGTTCTCTGCCAGCCAGGTGGCCCAGGGCTTCCTGCTGAGAAGGCAAGAATTCACCACCACCATAATCCCTGGCCAGTAGATTTCAACACATGAAGAAACTACCCTGAAGTCAGGGGGTTTTTTACTGATGTGTTTTTAGAAAATGCTCTGCAGATAGATGAGAGAGTGGTGAGGTGTTGTGTGGTGACAAGGGGCTGAGCTGCCCACTGGAGTTTGGAGCCCCAGCTCATTTGTTTGCCTACCACAGGTTTTTTTTCTGAGCCTTGTGCAAGGTGAGTCAAGGGCGTGAGGGATGTGCTGGTCCCTGATGCCAGCCCCTGGTAGCTGAAGCACAGCCATCAGTTTACCTCCCAGGAGGATGGGATTGACAGCATTGGGAGCTCCAGCGGGCTGAGATTGAGCTGATGTTTTCTTCAGCATTTTCTTCAGCAGGTTTTTCATCCAGAGATGTCGGCAGACCTTGAGGTTTTGCACGGACACAGTTGAAATCCAAGCGATGTAAATGAGCCATCAGCAGCTCTGGTCACACAGAGGAAAGGAAGGGGGGGCCGGACGGGGTTGGAGATGGCGTTTGGACTGATTGTTCTGGTTTCTTCCTCACTAGGACAAAGAAGTGAATCTGGAGCAGGTGCACAGACGCATGAACAGTTTGATCGATGAAGACATAGCCCACAAGCAGATCTCCCCGGCGTCCATCGAGATCTCGGCGCTGGAGATCGGTGGCATGCAGCCAGCGCAGACCCTGGAGCCCGTGCGCGAGTACCAGAACACGCAACTTTCTGTCACCACCTTTTTACCAGAACAGACAACTCATGGTGCCAGCAGGACACTGACGGCTGCCTCGGGCAGCAACCTGCCGCTGCCCCTGAGCAGCTCAGCCACCATGCCCTCCATACAGTGCAAACACAGGTCACCCAACGGAGGACTATTCCGGCAGAGCCCCGTGAAAACCCCGATCCCAATGGCATTCCAGTCCGTGCCCGGGGGAGTCATTCCAGAAGCAATGGAGCCCTCGCATGGAACATCCATATGACGAAAACAAACAGTAAAAACAACCAGCAGAGATTTTTAATACAAAATTTAAAAGAAACTGGTTAAAAAAAAAAAAAAAAAAAAAAAAAGAAAAAAAAAGGAAAAAAGAAAACGAACTCTTACATTTTTCTTGTATATACTTGTAAATAATGAAAGAATGAAGTGGGGTAAAAGTGTATTTTGAATATTCCCAATTTTCGAAGTAAGTAAAAAACAAAACAAAAAAACAAAAATGTATGAATGACTTTGTAAATTTTGTTCTATATGAATAAAAAGGCAAACTACTTGTGGTCGTTCTCAAGTGCCAAAGAAGACCTGTTACTGGGACTGAGGGCCATACTTTTCTTTTTTTTCCATGGATTTCAACACTTATTCTCTTACAGGTATGGTATTTTAATCTGTTTCTTGCTAAAAAAAAAATCACCATGCTCAGATGTCTCCTTTCCCCAGAACCCTATTTTATAGCCAAGATGATAATTCACTCAGAGAACTTAGCAGCCAGTATTAACATAGCAGTAAAAAATGCTTTAAAGGTGAATTATAACTAAAATCCAACAAACAATAAACAGAAAGAGAACAATTTCCTTCTAACAAGGATTTAAACTTCCACACGGTTTCTAAATTTAAGCACAGGATTATTGGATTGTGTTTTTCATGTCTGCTGTGCTGTGTGGCTCTTTTTATTTAACTTTCTGTGTTTTGTTATACATATATATATAATATATATTATATATATTATGACGTATATATTATATATATAAATGCTTTGATGAACAACAGGTTTTAGGTTAAGGGGAAGGCTTTTAAGAAAAACTGCTCAACTCTTTTTTGTTTCTTGTTTACATGACTGAAAATGGGGAGGAACCAATGGAGTGAGGCAAGGAGGAACTGTAAGGGCAGGAGATAGTGGCACAGCAGTGACTGTGCCCTCTGGTGCCATCTCTTTCTTTAAGATTTCATTGAATTTGTTGCATAATGGATGCAATGCTCCCTGTTAAGTCATATCCCTGAATAAGACTATAAGCACAGCTCTGCTATTTTCCCATTGATTTTGTAAAGAGAAGCATTTTAGTGGCCATGTCTATAATCATGGTACAAATGGCTGTACAAAACTTTTTTTCTGTCTGTGAAACACAGAGGACAAAGACAGAGCAACACATGTAGCTAACTTAATGTCTTGTCATGCAAATATTACCAGTGCAATTTCTTACAACAAGAAAAAAAACAAACCAAAATCCAACACGTTGTTTCCTTCCCAAACAGAAGTTTGAATGCCAAACATAATGGATCCCTGTCCTCACTTCTACTCTTCATGGACCATCACTCTCTTTCAAAATTCGGATAATTTACTGTCTTCTCAAATGTGTCCCTAATAATAGGTGGTAATTTCCCTTCATAGCTGGATTTCTTCACTGTATTAGAACCCTGCTACTTGAAAAAGGCTGTAGATCCTCGTGCAGCAAAATCACTGTCTACATTAAGGTGAAAAATTCAGTTTGAACGGAGGTAAAAATGCATCCCCAGGAAAGTCAGCAGGCAATCTGGGTCAGGTTTTTGGATAAATAAACATTCAATTCACTGCTCCTAATTTGATTTGCATAATTACACAACAAGTATATTTGTGGGGTGATTAAAGTCCCCACATTTTTACATTTCTACTTTAAGCAGTAGGGAGGAAAAGTCAAACTGTGACATAAAACCAGCCTTATGGAAGAGTATACTCAGCCTACTACTTTTTAAATGAGGAATATTGATGGTGAGTACTTACAGGAGTACTCTTGGAGGGATTAATTTGTCTCTGTTGTCAAGCTGGTTCCTCATGAAGATGGTGCAATTTTGTAGCTTGGCACAAATTGCACTATTTGCTTCACACTAATTAAAAATGAATAATAAAGCTGACTAGATTTATGCTATTTAGAGGTTTGGCCCACGAGAACTTTGGCTTTTTTTCTTCTTCTTTTGTCATATTTTTTTTTCTTTTTGTTGTCTTAATGAACCTATGGCCACAGGAAAAAAAAATCTTCCATAAATACACTAATTAGTTATGGCAGAGATAGCTGCACTAAAAGACTCTGCATATACAGGAATCCATAAAGATGCTTTGGAGAAAGAGTGCAAGGATTTGCATTGGAAAAATCTCTTGTTTCATCACCAGTTTAAGTTGTTAGCAGCAGCAGAGGAATGTGCTTCGGAAAAGGTCCAAGGAGGTGCTTGAGTGGCTTTGAGGGTGCAATCTGTTGTGGCACACAAAGCTGCTGGAGGTTTCCTGAGCTGCTGCCATGCTGTTCCTCACCAAACATGCTGCTGGTTTGCTGCAGCAAAGCCTCGTGCAGGGGCTTGATACCCTCTTTTACTGAGGCATCTTTGCTTTCACATTAGATCTTTTTCATGTTTTAGACCAAAACACTGTACTGAGTAATTTTCACTGACCTGCATTTGTGGAATAAATTGTGAATACAATACATTTTGGGGATTAACTTTTAACATTCTTTATAATCAGTGTTCTCCTCCTGGCTTAACCTCGCTATGCGCTGGGAAGTTTGGAAGTGTGGTTTAACTTAAAAGCAGTGTTAGATCTCCTTTATTCTCATGCATAGAATATGACTCACCTGTTTGAATGCTTTGCAGGACTACTCTAAGATGAGCATCTTGAAGAATCAAACCACGCAGAGCTCTTTCAGAAAAGTATTTAAGGGTGTGTGTGAGCCCTATAGGGAGCACCTGCTTTATGCACAGGTGAAGTGCATTGCTAATTGATGGTGGAGTTAAAACACACGTCTCAAATTAAATATTTAATTTTAAGCAGGTGAGTGAGCTGGCCAAACTCCTTGGGACTACTCAGCTGCTTTAAGTTAATCTTAATTCTTGAGTGCTTTGCTGCACCGGGGTCTACACTGCAAAACTAGGAATCTGCAGTGGATCTCTCACTGTCTAGTTATTATTTGGTTATATAAAAGTTAGCAAATCATGGCTTGAGCCTGTCAGCCCTGACAGGAAGCTGTTAAATCCTTCATGTGCTAGTGGTTTGGTTTTAGATTATTTAAGCAAATCACCAGGTTCTCCTTGAACATAAACAATGTTTCTTTCCCCATAACTTTCAGTTTTCAAAGTAAATGCAGAATGTATGATTTTCATATCCTGTCTCCTGTTTTATATTTGTATCTTCCTTTTTGATAGATCAAAGCATTCACTTTCTATATAATATGTATTCACCACACACATGCATATATATATATACATGTGCAATTACTCACAGAAGAAGTGAGAAATAGAATTTCCATGTGATGTAAATGAGCATAAGGTGAAAGCGCTCGCAGAGCTGTGCTTATTTACACCACCTGCAGATTTGACCCTTCACCTTTAATATCTGGCAAGTTGAAATAGAAAAACTGCAGAAGTTTCTGAAAACTTTCAAGACCAAACTGTGCTCTGGTTTTTCAACTAGAACTTCCCCGAGTGTGCTTAAAACAGGGAATAATGTACGATCCCAAATATTCCAACTCCTCTGGAATATTTATGCTGCAAAGGTGATTGTACATGAAATGTACCTTCCTTCTATTGTGCTCTTTAGATGATGAGCTTTCACAAAAGTGACATCTGTGGCACAGCACTTCTAGTGTGTCTTGTTCTATCAACCCATTAGTTTAGATACTCTTTTCTTAAAAAATATGTGACTCAGTTTCTTCTATTTGCTTGCAATCCATGGGCAATCTGCTTTCGGTCTGAAAATTGCATTGCTCTTACTTCTTAGTATGTCATGTTTTCTTATTGCAATGAAAAAAAAAAAAAAAGAGTAACTGTACTTTTTAATTTCAGAGTTGAAACTTGATAAAATGTTTCTATGCTGAGTTACAGCTACATGTGTGCAATACTTGTCTTGCAAAGTGAAGTTCCCAGTATCTGCCTTGCTTTGATAACCATTGCTGCATTGTAGGTGAAGTCTCAGCAAAACAACTCACTTTTTCTTAGTCTGCTGATAGAATAAAACACTTAAACCTGGGTTCTGACCTGTGTAAATCAGCTTCCCTCCAGGGAATGGGTCAAGCATACTGAGTTTCAGCAGGTGAAGGCTTAGCTCTTAATATTGGGCTCAAGAGCACTGCTTTCCATAAACTGTTATTCAGGGGTAGCTCTGAAAAGGAAAATGTCTCAAAAATTAACCTGAAAGAGGATCCTCATTAAAATTTTGAGCATGTAACATGGATTACAGTTTAAACTTTATGCTGAGATTGCTTAAAGAAAGAAAATTCTTCCTAAAATCTGTTCAAATTTCAGAATAGCTCTCCTCTGGATAGGTTTAAAGGTGCTGGGTTGGTGACAAATGGGCCATTCAGAGGAAATCATGTTAGTGGGGCGGTACAGCAACCACAGTGTTCAGACCTTATTATTTTCTTTTATTTTGCTTTACTGTCTTGGACTTACATTGTGAGTAGCTAAAGACTGACATAAATTTAAACACAACACATTTGGGGTACCCTGTTGGAAATTTCTCTGAGAAACCACATCCTTTGGCAGCATCCTGGGAAAGGCAAGGAGAAAGTCAGAAGGAAACTCTGAAGAAAGGCAAAATTAAAGGTAAAAACTGACATGTGGTGAAGGGGGAGGGAGAAAAGGATGGTTACAACTCATGTTTAGTAAAGCTGTATTACTTGTATGAGAAGCCTCAATTCCATCATACAAGCAGTTGCCTCAGCTAATTATTATTTTTCTTAATTTTTAGGAAACAAATAAAAACAGCATTTGTTCTACCAGAAACAGTTGTTATGTTATTTAAGAGTGGAAATGATTTGTTTGGCGGTGCCTGTTTTTTGGCTTGATTGTTGCTCAGCTGGGGAGAATCAGCTTTAATCAGTGATTTCACCCAAAGCAGCTGTGGGCTGTTTGCTGGGAGACACTCCCAGGGGCTGTTTAGGTCTGCAGCTGGGACAAATCAGCCTCAATCAGTTCCTCATAAAGCTCTCACTTCTGCGGGTGTGGGGGAGAGTTCAGGCTTTGTGCTCTGAGCTGCACGTGTTTCTGCATTGCTGGAGGTGGATGGTGCTTTTGCTGGTATTGGAGGGAAGCAGAATGCAAATGTGGGTTCTCCAAGCTTGCAAGGTAACCAATAAGAGAAGCAAGTAATGTGTAAAGCTTTAGTTTTTACTGAGTTTTGTTTTCTCCTAAATTTCCTGTCAGCCTTAGTAGAGTTTGTTTGTTGTTGTTTTTTTAAACTGTGCATTTTCAGGGGTACTACCTGAATTACTTCCTTTTGTCCCCACTGAAATTGATAGCTTTCTTTGAAATAAATTAATGCTGATAGAAAGTTCACATCACGTTGTAGTAGAGAACAACTAGGAGAGAGTTATTTTGTCTTTTAAAATTTATTTTTTAAAGGTTTCTTTGAAAGATGTCTTACTTTTCAGTAACTAGTTCTGTTGTTGCAGTTTTAAAGCTCTGTAGTTTTGAAGAGGTCTGTTTGGCCTCTATATCACATATAAAGGAGGATAAGTCCTCAGAATCATAAACAGATACAGCAAGGTAAGGAAAAAGCTTTAACAAAAAGTAAAAAAAAGAAAATCTCTGCCCATTTTGCCCAAGTTTCAGATGCTTGGATGAGTATCTGGGATAGAATCTGATTTCTGAATAATATACTAATATGACTGTAGTGTAGGTACTGTCTGAAACATTTCTAGGTGGAAACCCCTTAGCACAGCTTATTGTGCTCCCAAGTTGTTTTCAAGATAAAGAAATTTGTTTAAGTTTTTAACTGTTTTGTTATAGTGCCCTAACTGAAACTGTATGGGAGGGGCGATGGAATGTGAGGGCTTATTGCCTACAGCTGTAGGTAATTATCAGTCTGCTTTTAGACTCTGATTCTAAAATGTCACTCAGTCATGAAAGGAAGTATCCTAGAAATTTTTCTCTGTTTCAGTACTTTTCTAAAATTCTTTTTATCTGTAAAATGTGTATATTTGTTTCCTGATGGAATTATTTCCAAAGTGGTTAAGTAGAACACAACAGAGCCCTACACTTCAGGTGGGAGTTGTAGCTGAAAGAATAAAAGGGATTGATGGTGGAGTTCAAATGCACTTCTCAAACATGTGCCTAATTTAAAGCAGGTGAGTGAGCTGGCCAAACTCCCTGGGATTGCTCAGCTGCTTTAAGTTAACCTTAAGTCTTGTGTGGTCTGCTGCACTGGAGTCTACACTGAACTACAGGTATCCACACCATGACAACTGCGAAGAAGAGAGATCCCAGATTTAGGTAGCTTTTTCTATGTATATTAGCAGAAAAGAAAGTGCCTTTTGTTTAATGTGTTTTTATATGACTTATATTGAATCAATTCTGTCAAATTAAATACTTACCAGAAGCACAATATGCCAGCACACCAAAGTGCTGGAGTGCATAATTGCAAGTACATGCAAGCAGACACTGAAAGGTTTCTGTGTTCAGGCTGCAGACCCTTTTCCATCTGGGGATTCCAGTGGCCTTGGTTCTGGTTGCTGCCCATTGCCCCCACCTTTTCCATCAGGGGTGTCCTGCGGGGGGTGTCCTGAGGCGGTGGAATGTGTGCTGTGGGCTTTGCCTGCCCTTGAGGATGTTGCTTTGCATTGTTGGTTCTGTTGCTGGGCAGATAATGTGACAGGAGAGACTCCTGACAGGTGCTGGGTGTGGGCAGGTAAAGCATTTGCAGGCTGTTGGAATTTAGGAGTTCCTGTATTTCAGCTGCCATTTAAGAGCTGGCCGGGAAAATAATATTGTGATGTTTTGCTTGATTTTAAAGCCAGCTTGAATGATGGTGAGAGCCAATTTTTTGGGAGGGTGCTTTGGTCATGAAAGCTTTCAGCTTCCAGTCTAGCAGACAGTAATGTGGCAGCAGAGCCCCTAGCTCTACTCACAGTGCAGTGAGGTGGCATTCAAAGGCAGTGTTTGCTGCAAGCTTCCCAGAGAGCTCCTGCCTGCTGCTGTGGGAGCAGGGGGACCCCCAGAGCAGCACTGGGATGGGGAGCTGTTGAGCAAAGGGAATTGGAGGTAACCCTGGAGAGCAGGGTGGGCTCCAAGTCTCCAGAGACAAGTGCTGAGGGTGCAGGCCCATCAATAAGGGTTAGTGAGGACTGGAAATAAAATGGCAAAAATCCTGTATTGGAGTAGGAATGCACCCTGGTGTATGGACTGGGGAGCACTCGAGTTGCAGGATGCTGCTGTCATTTTTTACATGAAGGTTTTCTGAAATTCATGTGGTTGTACATGGTGGAACTTTGCTGTTAGGCTGGTCCTGGCACATGGAGAGAACAAGCAGTGGTCGTACTGAGCTGTGCGGATCCCATCAGGCCGTTTTAAGTTCGTTCTGTTTGATTTCCCCTCCTGTTCTGTGTCTGTAGGTCTGCTCACACATCTTTCTGGCTGTGATTAGTTGTGCAACACTTACCGACTCTTTGGCAGGGGGAATGTGCTTTCACAACACAAGAACAGTTTCTTCTTGTGCATTTGCATTCTTAGCTTTGTCTTGTCATTCATGTCAAAATGTCAAGCAGAGAAACATATGCTTTCAAAAGGAGTTTCTGCAAACCATTTGGATCAATAAGGACTGTCTGTCTGCATATTTGTAACATCTGCCATGGAGGAATATGAAGCTCTATCAATTCAGTGGCTTAGTAAACCATATTTTACTCCAGAATGTAGCTTGTTTATGTTCAGTGACAGAAAAATATTGCTGCTCTGGGCAATGCAAAGGTCTATTGTAAAGCAAATCCTGCTTTTTGGAAAGTAGGTGTTTCATCTTCTACACACAGCAAATACATGCCATCCTGACAGGCAGGGCCATTAATCCACAGACATGTCGTTTTTGACTCCTGACAGCTCAATGCAGCTGCTGATCATCCCTGGGCTGCTCTGAAGGCTGGTGCAGTCAATAACTTATTGTGAGACAATACCTGAATAACTTCCAGGGTTTCAGAGAGAAACCTCCTGTCTGAGGGCAGAAAGAGGGGTTTGGGTTGGAGGGAGTGTCTGGCCACAATCCATAGGGGTGCAGAAGATGGAGGCTCCCCTGTGCCCTGCCTGGTAGGATTTGGACATTGAGGTACAGCTCTAAGGGCTGGAATATCGCATCCAGAAAATGGTGGTGGAAGGCAGGATAGGAGAAAGATGTCATAACTAGGGAGAGCCAATGGCAGAGTGTGGGACAGGTAAACAGCTTGCTTGGCCCCAGAGCAAAACTTCCACCAGGGCATAGGTATTTTGCCATGAAAAACCATGAGTTTGCAAAAGAAATTATCCAGAACTGCCAGCCTGGATATTAAATGGTTGGGCAAGTCCCAGACCTTTGGTTATAAAGCTGCTTAGTTCCACAGTATTAAGTGCCATGAAAAGTGTATTAAACCTTTTATTAGGAACTCAAACAGCAAGCAGCAAAAGCTCACAAAATCGAAAGTGTTAAATTAGACTGTCAAATTAATTATTCTTTATCATGTAATCCCTTTACCTACGTGGATTGTTAAAGGTAAACCCTTCTCTGCTTTTCAGGGAAGAATTGTGGAGGTCCTGCAGGGGAGAGGGAAGGAGGGGAGTTGGGGAATGCTGTCATACAGGCAAGCAGCAAACCTGAGCAGGACTAATGCATGGGCAGGGAGTGAGAGGCTGGGCCATGGTGGAGCAGACAAACCCAGCCAGCAGTGAGCCAGGCTTTCCCTGTCCTCGTGGGGGGAGAGGTGAGAGGCACAGTGCCAGCAGTGACACCTCTCTGGAACTGCCATCTTGGGGGTTTGTTTTGGCTGAGGCTGGGGCATGGGGACTGGTTCTGCTGTGAGGCTGAGTCAGCAGTGCCTGTCAGGGTGCCCTGGTGCTTTTGGCAGGAACAGGCTCAACACCAGGCACCAGGGGCTGGCAGTGGGCTCACTTCAGTGGCTGGGACTTTGTTTTTTATGGCTTGACTTCAAACTCTTATAAGAACAAGCATTAGGAGAAAATAGATTAAAAAAAAAAAATTCATGAAGTTTAAGGGAGAATTCTCACCAATGAAGTGCTTATTTTCTCGAAGACAAAAGCCCCTGTATATGTGGGATTTGATGAAAAGATAACGATGTAGTAAGAAAAAACAGCAGAAAAAAGTTTCCTCCTCTGCAGCTCCTGTGCTTCTGGAATTTTTTTGCATTGAAGTACGTTGTTTGAAGTTTTCTAACTTGATTTGGTCAAAGCTTACAGTGGAACTGAGGGTCTGTAATTCATCTAGTTGGGAATTGTATGGGATCTTGGTTTTAAATTAGCTGGTCAGTATTACATGAACACCAGCAAAAGTCAAAATGATTACTCTGAGTTGCAAACTACAAGTATTCATATTTGATAAAAAAGTTTAGATTTCACTTTGCTTTTGTTTTTAAAAGAAGCAGTTAATTGGAAATAATTAGCATTAAATTACTCACCTGGCTTTAGTTATGATGGGTTTATTAAGTCATTATTGAGAGATTGAATGCTGGCACATGTTGATTATGTTTAGATGTCATTTGCCTTTGTTTTTTCAAGCACTGAAAAGAAATAGCTCAAGTCTTCTGACAGCCAAGAGAAAAAAAGATAGAAGTTAGTGCTGTGATGGAGTTTAAGACATTTAAAATCTCCCAACTATTAAATTTCAATGGGACTTATGAAGTTTAACTCTACAGAGCCCTGTTGATAGTCCCTGATTAAAGCAGAAGTCAGCTCAACATTATCTTGTGCTTGTCATGTCTGCATGGATTGAGATTTCCAAGCTGTTTCACTATTCTGCATGATTAATTCAAACCCTTACCCTAATACTTGTGGAAGGTGGGGATTTTAATTTGAGTTTTTGTGTTTTTTTTACTTTGAGTTTCATTATTTTGAATACATTTTCGTCCTAATAACTGGAAAACTCCAGCCAACTTTTGCATCCATCTGCAAGGAGAGAATACTGAAAAGAAGGCTCTAAATCACAGTTATTACCCAAAATACCTTAAGTACTTGCCCACTTTGTTCTCTCTCTGGGCAAAGCCTCATACCATGGGGCCTTTGGTCTTTGTTGTGGTACAAAACATAATCTAGAAAGAGATGTGCATTTGTGAGTGCTGATAATGCAAAATATTTCCAATTGATCTAATCTTCACATGCCTAATATTTACCTATGTCTCCTATTAGCTATCCTGTGTAGCCCAGCTTTGTGGGCCATAGAGACCTTAAATCCAATGGAAAAATCCAACTGGTCAAAAATAAAAGCTGAGCAGAAGCTTTCCAGCACTGTAAACAGCTATTGCTTCACTCTTAATGCTGTGTATAGAGAGAGAAAGTGCATTTCAAGGGCTATTAATGCAGAGGCCATTAAATAAACTGCAGCAAATATTGCTTATATTCTATTAATGCTAATGTTGTTTGTACATTTCAGTCCTCTCTAGTAAATTTAGTTCAATAACTTCTGTGGTTTCTGATAGAATAGTTTTTTAAAGTATTGTATTAGTGTATAAACACAAAGCTGACGTTACCTCTTTCAATGGGATAAGGAAGGAATATTTATTTTTATCTATGTTTGCTCTATTGCATCTGTTATTCAAAGTGCACTAATTTTAATAGCACCAAGAATTGTCTTGTGTTAGTGGATCAATCTAGATGCAAAAGCACTTTTAAGTAATGGGGCACATAATAGGGTCTTTCTCCCTGTTGGAAAACTTTGAAATTAAAATATTTTGCTATTGTCTTTAAGCAGATTTTTAGTTTCGCTGTTAAGTGTTTGAAATGCCTTTTTTTTTTAAATCTTGGACAGGAGGAAACAAAATGTGCGCTGTTTCTTTGCATGTTTATTTTTAAGGTTCATGTGATACATGTGGCTTATGAAGATTTTGGGAGATGGTAAGGTTGGGATTTTTGTTGTTTGTGGGTTGTGTACGTGTTCCTGTTGTTGTGATGAACAATATTGTTCCAAAGAAAATGGCCACCAGGTCCCAGCCTCAAGAGCAGGGAATTATTTTCTGTCTAGCAGGATCTGTTCTCTCTGTGGCTCGATGAGTTCTTACTCATCTTCCCAGAGAACTAAAAGCTTTGATGTATTGCTGTGGCTGGTGTAAATGAGGATAATTTTCTGTGGATTGTGATCTATCACGCAGTGCCTAATTATGTCACCTTCAGGCTTGATCCCTCTGCACTGTCACAGGCACAGTTGGCAGTTTCCTCAGATGTTCCAAGCAGGATAAAACCCCCGTCTGGTTATATCTGTATAACTGAAGGAAGAGCAAAGCAGTGGGAAAGAGAAGCATTCCCCTCCTGCCAGTGCTATTGCTGTCCTGGGGCCTACATGTCGCTGTTGAGTTCAGCACAACACAAGAAGACTCTAATAATCCAGAAAGGCAAAAAGCAAGTTCTATTAAACTGAATGCATTTTTATCGAGAGCATCATGATAAACAAAACTCCATTGGATAGAATTCCAAAACTAAACGTGCCATAGGCTAAAAGGTAGAAACAATTATCTTAACCAGTCCTGAGAGAACATGTTTGTCCTTGCAGGTGTGAGCAGCTTACACTATTCTTCTGATGTTGACAAAAGCTGGCCTGAGAAACATGGATTGTTTTGGTTCAGTGTCAGAGTTTCCCCCAGACACTGCTTCATAGCTTTTTGCAGAGATCCTCTCTGTTTCAAGCCTGTTTTGGCCATGACACCTACACATCAGGTGTGGCTCCTTACTGGGGCTGCAGGTGGACAATGACTTATTTGTAAGCAAGATTTACTGGAACTCTGCCTTGTTGCCCAGGAAGATGAGATTTCTAACTGGGCTTTTTATTTTGATCTTCCCATATACTTCAACCATCCCAGCTGTTATCCAGGAGAGTTTATCCATGCTTTCCAGCTGCTCCTTGCTTCTCTTTTTGGGATTTGCCCACATGGAAATCCTTTTCCTTCCTGAAGGAGTGATCTGCTGTACATTTGACATGGGTCTCATAAACTGTATTTCTTCCACTGAAGTCACTTTTTTTTTTCACAGAGTAACTTGGGGATTTAGGAATATCTGTGTTCTTGTTGGCTGATATACTTGTGCAGCTGAGGGAGTGCAAAAATTATTAGGGATATGTGTGGAGCCATTCAGCAGAAAATGAGTAGTAAAATAATTTGAAATTTTAAATCTGGGTGTCTGGGGATAATCCTGTTTAGCCAGTAAAGATTTGCAACTTTGTCCCTTGAGTATGGTATATTAGCAGTTTTGCATTAAAATAATCATCACTGTAAGCAAAGGATTTCTCCTGTGCATCTCTTTGAGGTTGGTTTTGTACAAAGCAGCTGTACCAGAGCTGCTGCAGCAGCAGAGCACGGCCTCACCTGTGGGGTCAGTAATGGATGAAGTGGTAAATTAAGCAAGTTGTCACACTCTGAGACATGGCAATTGCTGCTTTCTTTTCTTTTTTTTCTTTTTTAAAAAGTAAAAAAGTAAGTTACCTTCTCAGCCATGACACAGTCCCCTTTGTTCTGAACGTCACCCCTGGCTGGGAAGTTGGGGTGCCTGGGCAGAGGCTTGGCCCTCACTGGGGCTCTCTCTGCAGGGCTGATTGGGGCCTGGCTTCTTGTCCCCCATTGCTCCAGACCAGAGTCTCCTCCCCACCCTGGGGGCAGAAGCATTTGGGGTCTGATTTCTCCCCAGCCTTGGTGTGTCCCGTTCCTTGGAGCATCTCGAGGCACCTTGAACCCGTGCAGACCCAGCAGGGCTCACACCTGAGCTGGGGCACCCAGGATGGATCCCAGCTGGGAATGCCTCCGTGGTCAGTCTGATCCAGAGGACAGGCCATCAGCTTCTGGGGGAGAGAAGGCTGCCTGGAATATTCATCTACCACTCATAACTCTCATCTTGTCATATATTTCTTTTTGCTTTTTAGGTTTTATTGTTATCAGACATTGATGATATCACAGGCTGGGTGTATGTTTCTGTGGCTCTTTGCTGTACTTACACGTGCAGTGTAACTCATTGGTGTTTGCCCGTGTGGATTTCTCTTCTGCTGGGTAGTTCAATTTGCATGTGTGAAATGCCAAAGTTTTAGTTGTGTGACCTTTTTAATTGTTTGGCTTTTACATGTAAATTGGTTCTATGTCAGCCAAATACTACCTTAATTAGAAAACAAAATATGCAGCCTGACACCTAATGTTTCCATTAGCTTGTTTAAATAGTCTGGAGATCTGGATTTGAGCCAGACTGTTTATTTAGAGTGCATTTTTAATTGGATTATTGGTATGTAATAATTGATATCTCACTGATACATTATTAAAATATAGACGTGTTTGGAATTGTTCTGACACATCCCAATGGAGTTTAATTGAAATATTTACTCTTATACAGCAGTATAGGCCTTTCTTCTTTCCATGCTAAATTATGAAAAAATTATTTTGTGGTATATTAAATAATACTTCCCTTTGCCAAGAATGGATTATCTTTTCTTGCTATTTGAGGTGTATCTTTGAGCTTTTTTATGTATGAAGAAAGCTATTGTTTTCCTTTAGACCTTCAGAATTGATATTCATATTCTTAAAGTATGAAGCTGGAATGAGGACTAGTTTTGGCCAGAAAGCTGGGAATTACCTTTTCTTGGAATGTGCTTTCTTTGAAAACTGACCACTTGCTTATCCTTCTTTCTTTGGTTTATTTTTTTTAGCTGTGTAAAGAGATAAACTGCAAAAAAGATTAATCTGTTCTTAATCCAAGAAAAGATCTTTGGCTGTTAACAACCGAGTTACACTAAGAAGCACTTTTGAGAAACAAGCTCAAATGCTTTTTTTTTTAAAATGCACCATTGTTATGTCAACTGGCTCATCCTTTGTGGCCTTTGCAAAAGACCAAGAGGTTTAAGAAGTGAGGCTTTTTCCTCCTGAAAAGCCGGCGTGGCTCGTGGGGGGCTTTTGTCCCGGCTCACAGCCTTGTTCCCGCACAGCCCCTGCTGCATCGTGGGCAGTGCTGGTAATTCCAGAGGGTGGGACCAGAGAAAGAGCCAGACCCGAGAGCTTCCCTGCTCGGTGATGGTTTCCTTGCCAGCTTGCGGTGGGTCTGGCCCCCAGAGCCCTGTGGGGCTGAGGGGGGTGCAGAGGCTCCTGTTCCCCTCTGCCATGCTGCTGTGCTCCCCTGGGATGCCTGTCTCTGTCTGGGTCAGTAAAACACCATTGGTGGGCCTGAAGTTGATGCAGAAATTTTCTGGTGAGGAACAAATATGTAGCAAACAGTACTGGGTGGGATCCTCATTACCTGCTTGATCCATCACTTCTGCTTTTCCTGGCTGTAGACACCTCCCACCCCATAAAGCTTCTGCCCACGGTGAGTTCCCATCCTCTGAACCTTGTTAGTGTTTCCTTTGGAGATTTCTGGTCCAAAAGACTTCTTGGCTCAGAGCTGAGCCAGTGTCTTTGTGAGAAAAGATTTCATAAAGAAGCTGCCTGTCTTTGTGTTCTTGGCTGGAAGGATGTAATAATTCCCTGTCACTCAGAGCTGCTCTGTATTTTGGAGGGAGTAATGATCTTTCACCACACTTCTCGAGTGATGCACTGAATATTATTTTTTTTAAGTAAAGTTCATGATAAAGCTACAACTGTTTTAAGCAGACATTGGCTTCCAGTAACTAGTATTTGTTCAGCCAAAATCAGATGGGTTTGTGCTGGTGTCGGTGTTTTGATTTCAAACACCTGGATAGAAGTGCCAGCACAGTTAAAGCCCCTACAGGCAGGCTTTGGAAGCGCTTCCCCTCAGGGGAATAATGCATGCTAAGGATGGAGCCCAAGGCATCACCAGAGTTGTGTGCTCTCCCCAGAGCCGTATTTAAAGCCCAAAGTCTGAAAGCTTGTGTTGCACAATTCTCAGTTATAACCAGTCGATACAGCTGGGGAAAAATTGGATTTATTTCACCTGACTTCAGTGCCTGTTATGTTGATGGTAATCTGTGTGCTTTCAAAGAGAAAGTGGAGTGCAGTGGTTAGGAATTTGCTGCCTTACTGCTAGGTGGAGATTCCCCTCAGGAATGTGCAGGGGGTAATGCTCTTCTTGTGTTTCCAGCTGGCCCACAGCTCTCTCTGTGCTCCTGAGTCAAGTGTGACCAAGGGTACTGAGGCAAGAAGCTCATCTGTCCCTCTTTGGAAAGCTTCTGTGTCAGATGGGGTTGAAAATCTGGGAAGGATAGAAAGCGGATTTGTTGTCCTTTTAGTCTGCTTAGATTTGAAATCTCTCCCCCTTCCTACCTTGTAAACCTTGCTTTCTTTTTAGCTGTTGTCACCCACTACATGTCTACATCCTTTCAATACCTTCTTTGTTAAACTGAAATCTTACGATGTGTGGGTTTAGGGCAAACCCTCTATTTCCAGCTCCTAGGCAATATATTTTTATTTGTACCAGTCACTAACTAGGGGAATGAAGCCTCTTTAATGACACCTATGGCTGAAGACCCACTGCCCCTGTCTGAGAAACAGCCATTCTGATGGAAGATGGAATACTTTTAGTCAAAGGCAGTGACCAGTTCATTCCAGAATATCATAATTTATCCTCTGCAGCATTGCCTCTCTTGCCTACCAAAATCCCCAGATTATTTTAGTCTGAGGCATGCCTAAAAGGCCCACCCTGCTGTAAAGGTTAGTTATTGAGGTGTTGGGCCTGGGGACCATTTCCTGCTCAAGATTAAAAACTAAATGCCACTCTTGTGGCTTGTTAACTGCTGTAATCTGCCTGTTCTGGCCAGGCTAAAGAATCATTGCCTCATCTGTCACTTGGTTTGGCTCAGGTTTCCTGCAGCTAGAAGCAGCTGATAGCTGTTGCCTTCTCTATTGCAGGGCAGCTCTCTGGAAGCTGAGGCTGTCTGTCTGTCTGTATGCTGAGCACTCCTGGCTACAAACCCCTCAGTTGCATCTCAAAGCAGGAAACCCTCTCCCTGTTGGAGATGAGAGGTCAGTTACTGTCACTGTGGCTTCTGCAGTACCAATAGTCATTCTGGGTGTCACAATCAGAGTATTGCAGAGCTGACCCTTCAGGGGTGACCTTCAGTCACTGTGGGAGCCGATTGTCAATTGAGAGAGAGAGAGATCTCTATTAATATAAATAGATTTTCAGAGTGATCTTGCTGAAAGGATTTCTATGCTGCCTAGGAAATCTGAGCTTTTATAGGACTCAGGGCCCTAGTCAGGGTTCTTTCACAGGCTAGGATTGGTAAGAATATACAGCCATACCTAGCATACAGAGAGCCAGTATTAGGAGTTACCATGGTCCTTAAACGTGAAAAAAATCCCAACAATTTCTTTGTAGAATGAGGAAAAATGCCCTGGAGGATTACACAGAGGTTTCAGCTCTTGCCTCAGAAAGTATAAGAGGGAAAATATGCCAGAGGCACCTTCTTTTCACATATGGCACTGATTCGCTTATTCTTCTATCTGTACTAAGGCCAATGGTCAATTGAATCAGAGGTCTTTTAAGAGCAGGGAAAGCTTTGGCACCAGCATCTCTAATTCAGCTTGATATTTTTGGAAGGCACTATCTCTTTGCAACAAACTTTTTTTTCCTGGAGAAAGGAGGAATTATATCTCTGCTTATATTCCCAGATACTATTTGTTATTATTACAACATTGCCTGGTAATTTGGGTTTAAAAAAGATGGAATTAAGCTGGTGAGGAAAGCTGGTCTGGCTGTGAGTGTGGGATGAGCAGGACTCATTGGGTCACTGGGGGTGCCCAGTGTGAAGGGGCTTCAGCCCCAGCAGGGAAAATCTTGGAGCTGGGAGTGTGGCTGCCAGGGAGTCTCAGGAATGGTCACACTGGGAAGTTTCCTTATGATTTTGGTGACTCAGGTGAGACCTTTGGCCACCACTTTCCAGGCCTCCCTTCTCTGAACTAACTGCTGGCAGGGTGTGAGTTCACCTGGCATCTTTGGGTTAAAAAACCCCCAGCAAATTCTGGATTTGAGTCTCCATTGGTGTAACATCTTCTGTCTGCATCTATCAATCACTTATTGCCTCTGGAAGGCTCCCAACAATCTCTCTGGAAGTCCCTGTGCCTGTTCTTCAGCCAGAATTTACAGTCCTTGCTAGATTCCCAGCACCACTGTGCTGTTCCTTAAATGAATCTTAAAGGGCTCATTTCCTTAGTTATATTCCCAATTTTATTTAATTACACTTCCTGAAGAGAAGCCATTCTATTTTATGTTTAATACTGCTGTCTGCATGGAAAGTGAGAGGTAGATAGAGCTGGGAAAAGTCTATAGCAATTAAGGTTTTTTTGACAGTAGTAAAGCTGTGACCATGCCATCATGATATCTGGAAAATAAATTCCTCTAGTGTTGTTTTATTGGGTATTGTTCTTTGAAAGCGTTTTATAGAAAGTATTTATTTAAATATTTTTAGAAAGCAATGCTTTCTAAGCATTTTTCCCAAGGTTTTACTTCCTGCAAAATTTCCTTTGGTTAGAACTCCTTTGTCTGAAAAGCTTGAAATTGCTTAGCTGAAATAAGTCTTTCTGTGAATCCAAAGGGGAATTTAGTGTTTGCTCCAAGAGAGACTGTCTTTAACCCTTCCTTGCAAGTAAGAAGGCAGGTTAAAGGAGAGAACTGATCTTTGGGATGCATCAGCTGCAGATTCCTAAGATAGAAGTCCCCTCTCTGTGAACGGGTGATGCAAACAGAAGGTTTCCCTGGTATCTCTGAAATGGCCATTATCATTTCTGTGGCCTCCCCACCAGCACCATGCTCTCCCTTAATCTAAGCCCTGGCAGATAGTGATCAGCAAAATTGCTTTTCAAGGTCACGGCTCTTGCGGCAGAGATAAGCAGTGCCCGCGGTGTCCCGGGAGAGGAGCACCTTCAGCAGCGGCCCCCGGGCTGGGACCTGCGGGCAGGGCTGCGCTGTCCCGGGCTGAGGGAGCACTGCAGCCCCTGCGTGGGGTAATGAAAGAGATATCTTAATTGCAAGGCTTTTTTTTTTTTTTTTNTTTTTTTTTTTTTTTTACTTTAAAAATTCTGGGGGTGGTTTCATTTTCTTGGGCTTCTTTGTTTCTACTCTGCGTGGACTACTTGATACTTCAACTCGTGGTCAAAAATTTTTCTGTTTAATGTTTTACGAGTTCAGTGAAGAATTCTTAAAATACATGGTGCCTCTGTGGAGTTTGTCTGGGGATAAGCTGAGTGAGTTTTATCACTACTGGAAGATTGACCTTCCCCCCCCCCAGTTAAAGTGGGGAGCAAATCCAATTCTCTTAGAATGCAAAGTATTGGGAAAATTTTACAAAAGACATTAGTTTATTCCTGTATTGAGAGTTAACAATAAAACTGAAATAGAAGAAACTTTGCTGAAATATTTTCTATCTTTACTTTCAACAAATCTTTCTTCTGTATGACAAAAGCTTTTCATCACAGAGGACAGCTGAACTACATAGCAAAAGACAGTGGGTTCATTTTTGGCTGCAGTAGAATCAATAGCTGCTTCCTAGTAAATGGAACAGCTGCTTGAATAATGGTAACAAATACCTCAGAATTTAGTTACCACAGCTTATGGTTTGGTAATCACCTAAGCACACTCTTTTGGGATGTTGTAAAGCTTGGAGCCTGAACTTTTTTCTGGCTACCCTGGAAACCTGCAGTGATGTCACCAACCTTTGCACAGAAAACCTGAAGTGAGCCCAAGCTTCTTTAGGTTCTCCTCTGTCCGGTGAGATGTATGCATAATGAACATCTTGGGTAAATTATTAAAAAGGAAAAGAACCTGAGAGTCACCTGATAGACAGCATTTGTTGTAAATTCTGACTGCTTCTCTTTGAAGTGAGAGACTGACTGCCCAATAAATGTCCAGGAGATCCTTCAGTGTTAACCATGTTATTTCTGCTGGAAAAGGATGGCGAAAGCTGAAGGTGAACCAAGCTTAGCCTCATTCATAAACTGTCTTATTAGGCCATAATGCACAAGTAGCATGTGAAAACATTTGTCAGCCCTAACTCTGGACAGTAATCTTCTTTCTGGGGCAAGCTGGTGCAGCTCCAATGATGCTGTAGATTGTATTCCCCTGTGCTGAGTATCTGTGTCTGCAGCAGTAGATGGAGTTCTTGTGGCCTCCTTGTCATCCTCAAAACAATTCATCTTCCTTCTGAATGCCTGCCCTGTGAACATCAGGACTAGAGCTGGAAGGCTTGAGTAGTTTTTAAAAGCACACCCCCACTTATGTGTGATGGAAAATCAGCTGTTGCATAATCAATTTATTTCTCTGGTGTGAAGAAATAATAGGTTGCAACTTGTTACCATTTTCTAATGATCTCTGTGCTCTGAAAGAGTCATCAGCTTTGTTCCATGTAATTGCATTCTCTAAATGTGGCTATTTGTGGTAGATTACAGCTTGCAACTACGAGCGTGTTTGAGTAGGGAGCTGATGAAGTCCATTGGGTCTCTTTTTAGCCTTACTCAAGCAGCTTTCTTGGTTTTAGTGTGGTGACAGCTGGCTTAACTCCACGAGAGAGGAAAACAGTGTCTGAGGTGCTCTTCAATTCCACAAAATACATTGCATTGTCTTGGCCTGGTTCTTCTACTCCTGGAGTTATATAACTACAAAAACTTCAGTTTCTGCTGCTGAGAAATACTCCTCAGAAAACTGCAGAGTTAGCAAGGAACTCCGTGCAAAATCTCCAAGCATCCTTTCATTATGCATTGCAAATTTCCTGCAACACTTAAAATACAGGGAGGGAAAAAAAAAAGGTGAGAGCTCCTGTATTAGTATGGTTGGGAAAGGTCTTCTCCATCTTTGCTGTATCATGTGAAGTCAAGGCTGATCCTATTTTCAGTACATCCAGGTAACTTACGAATCCAAAGAGCAGAAGTTGCCATTTTTAACCTTTAGTCCTTATGCAGTAATATAGGCTAGTTAGCTATTTTTTCCAATTTATTATAAGACTTGAGTGGTAATTCAGTCTTCATGCTAGCTTAATCTTCAGCTCACTGACTGCCAATTACCAAGAGAAACATGGTGATGCTGCTTTAGCAATTATGATCTCAAGGTTAAACAGAAACGAGAAGTGACTGCTCTTGTTTCAAGGTACCCAGCCCTGAGATCTGTAGAAGTCCCTTCCAAACACTGATCTTATTTCACTGACAAAGAACCCCACCCTTCAGACTTTGCCAAAGTCTTAAATCTATCTACTTCTCCTGCTCTACTTTCCCAGTGCTTATTAAAATTAGGTGGATGTCTCCTGTTGGAAAACATGGGACTGTTTCCTATTGAGTTCATGGGGAAGCTCTTCCCCTCAGGTACCCAGCAAGCAGGATCTGTCTTTCCCCTGTGCATGTGACTGGATGCACACACTCCCAGTTTATTTAAAACATGGGGGGAGCACAGTCCAAGTGCTGGGCAAGGGGGATGCTTCCCCCATGGGCTGGGGTTTATCAGCAGTTACATTTCCTGACCCACTGGCAGTGTGAGCTCCAGGATACCTCCCTGCCTGCATCCCTGTGCAGCAAGGGATGGAAGGCACCTCAGCTGGAAGGGTCTTGCTCAGAGGATAAAGGTATTTGGCAGCTATTGCCTCTTACAGAGAAAGGGTTCCTTTTTCTCCTTGCTAAAAAGTGGGGATGTCGTATGAAATCCCTATTTGTTTATCTCCACATGCCAAGAGGTGTTGACTCCCTGAAAAGTAGGCCCCTCTCCAAACATTCTCTGTTTTGTTCTGTGATTAGCAAGGACTTTGGCTCCTGGCCAGGAGACTTTTCTTTCCTCTGAAAGAGAGGCTAATTTTCTACAGCTCTAAAACTCCTTTGAAAAATCATCCCTGTTTTCTTGTGGAGGAGCACTTGTGTCTCTGAAGGGCAAGCTGCTTGAGAATCCAGAGAAAGCTGTGCTACTGTCCTCAAAAGGGAGTAAATCAAGGGCTGTGCCTTATCTGGGTGGGGGGGAAAAAACAGAGAAACCTGCTCCCTGGAAGCATTGCTCAGCAGCAAACTGTGCACAGTCCTCTAGCTCTTGTGTACCACAAATCCTGCCTCTGAAATCCACAAGCCCTGGCTTCACGTCTTAGCTTCAATTTGCTGCCAACACCGGCAAACTTAGATAGCAAGTGCAGTTTGGTTTTTAAGAGATTGTGCTAATAGTTGTGTGGAAAAGATACCACTCACAGCATTTAGAGGCAATTTAGGAACTCTTACACTGAAATTCCATTAGCAGATGGCAGAGGGGTATTTGGAGATAGACAAAGTCCAGGTGTAGTGGCTAAGCAATGCCTTGCCCTTTGGAGAGAGGGCTCGTGCTGGAGGAAGAAAAACAGCTTGCATCAGTGTCAAAGCTAATTTGACTTCCCCATCCAGCTCCTTCCCTTCTTTTATGCATTTGCAGGTATCTTTGTTTCACTTTTCCCAGGTTCTTATGGCTGTTCAGAGGTGCTCCCTCCATGTGCAGATGCTCTTTGGGGGGAGCACCTTGTGGTCCTGGCTGGAGCTGTGCAGCCCTGTGCCAGCGTGAGCAGCTGAGGTGCTCACAGCTGTACCTGTCCTGCCACCCTCCCTGTGCAGTGACAGCTGTGCTTGCCCAAGAGAACTTGGCTCAGTAGTTCCTCTTCTCTCATATTTGGTCTTGGTTGAAGTTACAGCATGAACAAAGCGAGTGAAATAATTTCTCTTTCTGCCTCTTTCTTTTTTCATCCACCCTAAACTCCAGTGTGCTGAAATGCCTGGATTTGTACTTGCAGTTTGCTCAGAGGGTGCTTTTGAGGAACCTTAGCCTTTCATTAATGAGCATTTAGTGACAAATGACACTGTGAGAGCTCTGTCTGTGCCCTGTGCACTGGCCAACCCTACCACCACGGCTGCTGTTGTCTTTCTGTAGTTATTATGGTTTGTTTTGGGCATTGCTCCTTTAGTTGAAAGTGGTTTGCCTGGTCAGGAACTAAGGCCTTGATATCAGAGTGGATGGCACCAGCTGCACAGCTGCTGTGCCAGAAATCACCTGTTAGGAGGAGTATCTACTCCAGAAGCTTCCCAAAACACCATGAATTTTATGTCACCTGCTGGTTTAGAATGGGATGCTGTGTCAGGAGCTTTTTGTATGTGACCATACATATAGTCCTTATGGATTGTTTTTTGGCCATAGTTTAAAGCGTGGTGTAGAGGTTTGGTGATTTAGAAGAATGTAGAGGCTTGTGGTTTTCACAATAGAAAGAAAAAAAAAAGGCAGTAGTTTTTTTATCATTTCCTTGAGAAAACAAAACATATATGGACAGCCAGAATCTTGGAAAATGCACAGCAAACCCCAGAGAGGGAATCTAATGAAGTTTTTTCTTGAAAATATCCTTGGTGAATCATGCTATATGTCTATCAAATTTGTTATTCTTCATTTATAGTAAGATGGATGAAGACAAAAAATTAACCTAGATTGTAAAATGCAAAATTATTCGGACAAAAAAATACTCAAAAATTTGACCCCAAGAGGTCCCTACAGCAGAAATAAATTTCAAAATTTAATATGTTTCTATGCAAGTTATCCTGTGATTTTACAGTATTAAATCCTTGGTGAAAACCTTGTACTCATCATTAGTGTAGGAAACAAAGACTGGCAATATTTCTAGTTGATGTTAAGCATTGCTATTTCTTTACATACTGTTAAATGCTGACCATAAATACTTCATATTAGTTCTAATTATTAATATTTCACATCAGTTTTGAAATCAGTGAAACTGTTCTCATATATGACTAAGGAAGAAGGGCTACAGTGTCCTAGGAAGGTACCTCCCAGTGGTGCTGCCTGCCTTGTCTAGCAAAAGCATCAAGCCCCTGACAGACAGGAGTGTATCAAGACAGATTACCGAACATTTACCAAAGAGATCAAGCAGAACAAGAACTTTGTTTGAGAAATATTGTATTAATGCTTCGCTAGACAAGCCTAACTGCTGTAGAATATTAATAAATGAGGCATTATTTCTTAAATGTGGGTGGGTGAGGATGTGTGTGTCTATGTCTATATATTACAGAAGAAAATTCAGTTTATTTTATGGCAGATAAACCTCTCTAGTTTTCAGGTACAGGGGCCTCTTTCTAATTGACCACAGTCACTTGCTACAGAAATACCCCAACTCATCCCAAATACTGTGAGATGCTTACCTGAGTTATGTGTTCCCATTGTCATGGGTTGGAACAAAACTTGACAAGTTCAAGTCAAAAAACCCCAACCCCAGATGTGTTTGGTTTGAAGCTAACCTCCAGTGCTGGTAGCAGCCTCTGGTGTTTCCTCTCCACCCTGCAGAGGGATGCTGCTGACATTTGGGGTGTAGAACATCAACTGCCAAATGGTGGCACAGGGCTCTCCAGCCCCCAGTGTCCTCCAGACAGCAGAAACTAGATGTTATAACCAGATGCTTCTGTAAGCTTTTCCAAAGTGAGCAGGCCTCCAGTGTTTTGGAGAGCCAACAGGAATAACTTAATATGTTCAGGGCTTCAGCTGAAAGAGATTCACGTGTGGGAATTGGTTTGTCAGCTCCAGCATGGAGCTGGGCCCAGCAGTGGCTGACCTTGTGATGCTGTTTGCAATATTTCCCTTTTGGGAAGGAGCAGGTATCACAACCTTCTTTACATCTATCTTAGATGTTTCACAGTGAGTGCATTGGTTCATCAAGTGGATGTGGTTTATAGGTATTGTGCATTTGTGATGTGCTGCCCTTGCTCTATCCGAGGGATTGCCTGAAACGTTGGCAGCAGCAGAGGAGCCTGTGGCTAATCCTGGTAATCCCTCCAACTTGTTTGTGCTGTACATATTTATCCATTGTAAATGTATGTTTGATGGGCCAGGAGTTCAGTAAAAGAGAATTTGCATCTGACCTTGTAATGCCACAGCTGCTGCCAGATCAGCTCTGGGGCACAGAGGTCTCTGCAGCCTGAAATGCTGCTGGGAGTGCTGCCCCCCCAGCCCTGCTGACATCCAAATGAGCCTCCTCCTTGCAAACAGAGGCTGTCTGCTGAACTCAGGGTGAATTATTTGTGGTTACATGTTGACAGGAAAGCTTGTGGGATTGATGTGCACCTCGGGATGGTGGCTTGGTGTTATGTCCAGCCTCAGCTCAGCCCGTGTCCCAGCAAACTCAATTATCTCAGTTGGCTCAGGCCACCTCTATACCTATTACAAAGATTTACAGCAATCCTGTGCCTCACAGAAGGAAGCAGTGTTTTATCAGAGACTTTGTGGGTTCCTGCTCACCACAGTGAGGGCATTGTTGCTGCCAGTCCTGTTGTCACCTGATGAATCCCTAACCTGTCATTCCCCACGTTGCAGCCACGCACGGACAAGGCTGCTGGAAGTGCCTGAAAAGCCTCTGAGGGAAGCAGAGAAATGCCAGAATTACAGAGCTGGGCTTGGCTTGAAAACAAACTCCCACTGAACCAAAAGAAATATATGGACTCTTCAGCCCCTGTTTGTTTGAATTCTCTGGAACTGAGATTAAGCTTGTGAATGTTCAAAGTTCTGAGAGAGGTCTCCAGAAGCAGTGCTGGAGTTTAGAGTATCCCAGGGGCAGGGATGCCACGTTACTAGTAAGTGCCCTTTTTGGCAAACAGGCTGGTGTTTGAGTCATGTTCTACTCAGCTATATGTCCTGACTTCTCTTTTGGGAGGGGTAAGCACTGGTCTCCATTTAGAATGCTGGCCTGAGGAATACTTTATTCTCAAACTGATATTTTCTCACAGAAAGCTTCTGCTCTAATAAATCCTCAGATTGAAAAGGGAAAGAACAGGAACTCCTTTTTGGGTTTTTTAGTGGAAGGTTTCTGACCTGTTGTATTTCAGAGGATGTATTACTACAGAGGCTTGGATACCACAGAAGTGAAGCTCCTACTATTACTTCTCAGTGGAGATCCTAAATCCTTTAACACTTGAGAGGTGAATCAAAGTTCAGTTGAAGTGTGAGTCTGAGGCTTTTGCTGCTGTGGGATGTGATGTTTCCAAGGCACCTCTGTGTATGTAGGGGAGCCACATGTAAGCTGTGATGGTTGGAGTTAAAGGCCTTCTCTAAAGCCCAGTGACTTCAATAGGTCCCACATTAACCCTTCTGGTGTGCTTTTTCCCTTGGTGGGTAGTTGGAGAGAAGGTCATAAATAACTTGGCTTGGTCTTAGGAAGCTACTTTAGATTTGACCCATGTGTGGGTGAGTGCTCTTTCTCCTCTCACAATGCACCTAGGATGGTGAAAATCTGGGTGCCACCTTTCTGAAAGGGTGGTAATGAAGATCTGATCCCTGCTCAGAGGTGTGGGTTGGTAGGGGACTGAGCACATTTTGGTAGGTCAGTGCAGAAAGGTGATGAGCTTCTAAAATCTCCTTTTGGCCTGGAGCTGCTCAGCACCTCCAGGGTTTGATTGCAACACAACCTTGGTTTATCTGCATGATCAGCACCAGTGTGGCTCTGCTGCTTTGTTATTTACTTGGGAAGTGCAATAATGCAGCATAAGCTTTAAGGTTCCCTAAATTCCCTGTGCTCTCCAAGGAGGAACAGCAATGGTAAATGTGCAATTTTTCTGCATATGGAATTGCTATCTGGAAAAAACCCACCTGCAGAAACAAGTGTCAGAAAGACATTTGGGGTTTTAGGCTTTTGGCTAATGCTTCTTTAGTGTTCAGTAATAATAGAAAAATGGTACTTTGGGGCTGGAGTAGGTGTGACATTTGCTATTGGGGGGAAAAATTAAAAATAAAATTCCCACGCATTGGTAGGTGGTTCAGGTGAGGAAATAGTTGGCATGGTGCTAATTTGCCCCTGGAGTAGAAATGTCAGGAAGGATTGTGAAAAAGCACTGATGGTACCAATTTTATTGATAACCTAGCATTCCCAGAAGTACAGAGATCAATCTTGCACTAACAGGATTCTGACAAATTCCTGTGGAAATCAGAAAGCAATCCATATTAATTGTGGGATAGAAATAATGCTGAGGACTTTCTTGTTTTGCTTGGTTCCCCCCTTTCTTTATTCTTTTTCGTCTTCCTCCAAAACAGCAAGGTTGAAAACACTGTAAATGAGAGAAGCAGGAGAAACATTAAAAGACAAGTGTCATTAGATTCATGGAGTGGCCACCTGACTAACCTGGCTTGTATTATACTTAGCTTTATATAGTATTTTAATAGCTTTGGCATTTAGGAGTGCTCTCTGTGAGTCCCTTGTTCTGTGCTGAGGGGTGTGGGGGGCTGCATTACCAATAGTGAGTTTTACACCTTTTTTCCCCTCTGACAGCTCTACATCAGAGGATTAGAAACAATTTACCTTTTGTTTTGGCATTAATTAATGAGATGATTTCATTGCTCTGTTAAAGGGATACCCTCCTACAACTTCACCTGATCCTTTACTCACAGCTGTGGGCTAGGTAATAATTTTATTCAGTAGTAAATGAAAAGTTTTGATGCTCCTCAGGCTTGTCTTGCCTTCCCTTTTCAGCACTGCTAAAAAAACTTTCCAAACTCTGGTTTCCAGCCCTTTGCTGTGTCACCATCAGTACACTTTGCACTGCATTTCATTTTCCTTTTCACACCGCAGTGGATTTTATTTTAGTTCTAACACATACGGAAAGGAAGCTTTTGGACCTCAAGAGAGCATTCCAGTTTGAAATATAAGTGAATTTGTGATTGGGAAGATGAAATAAAAACAAATTGTTTTGAACGCACTGAATGTGCGGTTGTTTTCTTCAGGTTTTCAGTTGGCTCCCCTGAGAGGTTTCTTTTTTAACCCAGTTTGTAGTGGCAAGAGCTGCAGAATTGTTCTGTAGCTCTCTGAGCTGAAGTGGGTCATGCAGGCTTACAGTGATGGAAGTAAGGGAATGAAGATCCCTGTCCCATCTGCCTTCTGCTGCTCCCCTGTTGCTCACTGTGCTGCGAACAAGGCATGTTTGGCAAAAACAGGTGAAGTGAACATGAAGCCATCTGAGTTCTGCCAGATTAGAAATGATTGCAAAAGATATGAAGGAGATGGTTAAAAGTCCATGAGCTGAAACCTAATCACATACTATAAGAGAGAACCTGCCACTTTACACACTGTGGGCAAGAGAACCAGAGGCTTTGGGATATGTTAGATCAGGAGTACTAATTCTAACTAGAAATTGCAAAATGAAATGTTTTATTAAAAAATCTAAAAAAAAAAAAAATAAAAAAAAAAAGCATGTTTTGTTCCTCAAGGGTGTATCTCCTAGGAAATGTACATGCACCCAGCTGCCTGGGCAGAGCACTGACTCTGTATTGCAAATTTTTGTGATGGAGATGGATGAATTTGAACTGCTGGAGAGGTCGAGGAAAGACTAATTTACTCTTGCCATGAGTAACAACCCAAGGACCAGGAGGAATTCTGGGGCTGGGCCTAGAGCAGGAGGATGTAGGTGGGAGGAAAATATTCTGTCACCTCTGGAGCATCTGGGGTTTGGGGGGCTGTTTGTAATGGGTACAGTATCTTGATGCATAATTGCCAGAGTGCTTTTTCCAGGAGGAGGATTAGTTAAAACAACCCTGATATTCAATATCTACTGCCCTCTTCAATTCATCCTCTTTTGTCTGTCTAATGGTTGGAATTTTAAAGTAATCCTGACATGGGGAAGCAGTAGCATGCTGCTGTGAGTGTGGTGCCAAGGAACGTGGATTGCAAAGCCCACTTTGTTCTACAGGAAATGGATTTAAAGGACGTGTAGCTGCTGTAATTAGAGTATTGCAACAGTCTTTGGAAGCCTTAATTAGCACCACCAGATTAGTAACTCAAAGAAAACTGTAATGCCAGCACCAAACTAGCTTCTTGAGTCAAAGAAAGTTAATCCTGAGTTACTCACAAGTGACTCTGCACCATGAACCCAGAGCAGGGGAAGTGACTCCTAAAAAACCCAAGTAATTGTTCCAGTGGAAATGGGATGAAATGAGTTTAGTTTGCCATGCAGAATCTTGTGCATGAGAATTGCTCCTCAGGTTAACAAACTTGACCTGGTTCTGTTTTCAGAAGGACTGGTTGCTGAAATGAATCTGTAATGCAAAATAATGTTTTAAATGAGAAATTTTCAGTTCTGGGTCTCAGATTAGCATGAACAGCCTGTCTTGGAAACTTTCAGGAGTTTGAGATGCCCAACAGATACATGAATCAAATTCATTTACAGCACTTAGTTTCTAGTTTCTTTAACTCTATTTAACCTATTTGTAGTTTCTTTAACTCTGATTTAACCTATCATCTGAGGAAAAAAGATGTTCTCCTCCATCAAAAGGAGCTGTGTTTAGCAGGGTCATAATATCCCACTCTTTCAACTTAAATATTTTTAAAGACCTAGCAAAAACAACTTACTGTAAGTGACTCTTTCCACAAGTAGCTGAGCTTTAACCAAGTGTTATTTTCTGGTGGAGAAATGTCTCTGTAAGAGCAACAAATGATGTTCCATAGGAATTGGTGCATTTTGTTTTGGCATCCCAGTGCATTTTTAATACTTTCAGTGAAGCAAAAATGTGTGTTGAACCAGTCGTGCCTGGAATATTCCCTGTCATGTGAATGTTCCTGTTGTGTAGAACCATAATGCTTGTGTTTTTCTTCTTGCAGTGTTTTAACATGCTTTGGCACTCCTTCTTTCTTGTTAAGTGCATGGCAAAACATGATTCTTTGTGGCTTGAAGTTCAGCAGTGGAGGTTTTTCTGCCTTCCAAGGTGGGTCAATGTTTCTGTCTGTATCTGCTAAGATTATCTGGCAGCTGATGGTGCCTGGGTGTAATGCTGGAAATGCAAAAGCAGCACGGTTTGTTTGTTTGTTAGCAAAGACATCAGCAGCTGGGCTCTGAACCTAAGGACTACTGACTGGCCAAGCAGTTTTGTAAACTGTGTTTGTAGAAGTCTTTGTATGTGGCAAAAAAAAAAAAAGACAAATATGCTTTCAGTGTCGCCATGGACTGTGTGATGTCTGTCAGTACACGGGACATTTCTAGGTGGAGAAACGGGGCTCTGATTTCCCCTGAGCAGTGGGATGCTCTGCATTGTTTCATGCTTTGTTCTTCTGTGCACTTTCTCTGGATGTTATTGCCCCTCTTTTTGTTAACCAGGGCTGTTTGAAGTCCAGAGAAGTAGCCCTTATATTTGGCAGCACCAACTCCTGCCACAGGCAGTCAGCTCTGTGTAGTGTTATCTGAAGAACATCTATTATTCTAGATCCACATAAAAACCTAGCACTGGATTTTTTTGAGACTAATGATTTATTCTACTAACAAAAAATATCACTGATACCCATGCTCATCAAATTCTTAAATGAGTTTGTTGATTAAATATACTGAGCTTTATTTTAAAACACAGATGTTGCATTTTACTGTTTGTGTCTGTTGCACGTTCTCTTTAACGCGAGTTTGACCTTCCTTGGCTTCCAAAGCAGAGAAAAGTAATCAAAATAGTGCTTAAAAAATGAAAGGGTTTTTCTTTACTTTTTTTTTTTTTTGGCCTAAACCTTGCTTTCTTACCTTGTTCTTGAGCACAGAAGCTCTGATATTCTTGGCTAAGATTAGAAGATTGTCAAATACAGGGGTATTTCTCAGCTTTGAGGCTGAGGATATGGAATCTTTTATCTTCCTTTGCTGACTCTTTCGTTATTTGGTAAAAAAGATATGTTTGACCTTGTTTAAATTTCTATCAGTGGTATTTTTTTTTGGTTTCTGCTTTTGCCAAAGCACTACTTTAGCATTTTATAGACAGCATTTCATCTCTGATAGAGGGGAAAAAAAAAAGTAAAAATTCAGGACCCACTGTGTAATCCAGGTTCAAATCTGAGTTACAAACTTTATTGGAACTGAAATTTTTCTAAGCTTTTGTGTTATACCTTGGGCCCTCTCTTAAATAAAGAACCTTCTCTATTCCCATCTCCATTTAATTTTTGGAGCAGAGGTATGAAAGCCACTTGACAAACACTTGCCCATCTGTTGACACTGATCTTTCTGTACTTTAGCAGTATGGGTGGAGTGGTAGCATCATCTGAGAACCACAGCATGTGGTCTATCAAGTGTTAATTTTCCATGTTCTGTGCATTTTTGCATAGCCTTATGATGAAATCTTTCTGCCCAGATCTGGACTAAAGGTTCTTAAATATCTCTTGTTTCCATTTCAAGGAATGGTCATTTACTTTTCTTTCTGAAATGGCCTTTGGAAAAGTCAACCATATGCCTCATTGCTTATAAGAATAATAAATACCTCTGGGCTTTGGCAAACCCTTAGCTAAATTGACTCCAAGGTCAATTTTCTCTAATAGACTTAGTCACTTGGTGCATGCTAATTTCCGAGGGAAAAAGAACAAAGGAAATTTCTGAAGGAAAAACCATTTTGAAGAGTGACTGTATAGTGGTTTTCATGAGTGTGAAAGATTTCACTGTAAATCCAGAGAAGGGGCTTTGGGCCCTGTTTGACCTGACCCATCTCAGAACCCATTCCTGGGCACGGCAGATGGTGGTCTGGCAGAATTTGATGGAGGTGGGCACTGTCCATACTTCTCTCCTTGCAGGAGCCAAGTGCCCACCAAAAGCTCTCACTGATTCTGTCTGATCTTGGCCTTGGCCATGGAGGCAAATCAGACCAGGCTCACCATAGGTGCCTCACCTGTACCTGAGAGCAGGGTCTGGGCTCAGTGTTACCCTTCCCTGTCCCCCTTCTGCCTTAGGGCATCACCCTTTGGCCACAGCAGACAAATGTGCCATTTCTGCTCTGTCTTGGTTGTTCCTGCTTTTCTTGACCTGATTAACCCAGTTCAGCCTCACACTTTTGCTCACAACTTCTCTTTGAAAGGGAAGAACAGAAGCAAAATGCTTGCTGCTTTGGCTGATGGGAGGGAGAGGGCAGTGGCAAATGGCTGTGTTTACTGGGAAAGCTTTCATGAGTTACATTTGATGGCGCTGTCAGGGTTTTGCCAAGAGCAACCTGGGGTTTCCAAGGTGCTGGTGGAAGTGATGGTCAGTGGAGTGGCAGTGCTTCAAAGGGGTCTGTCTTGGGCATGGAGAAGTGAGACTCCAGTTGAGGTGCTCCAGAGGTCTTCCACTCTGACCTTGTAAGATAATTAGTGATAAAGATTCAGGAGCTTTCCTTTGTGCCCAAAGCTTTGTTTCTCTGTCTAAAGTGATCCTGAGAGTGAAACCTGAACCAGGCCAGAAGCATTGGCACTAGAAGGAAGGCTTGACTGCCTGTGCAGGGACTGGAAGTGTTTCCTTGATGTTTTCCTGTTTGAAGAAGCATTCTAGGGGTAGCAGCTCCTGCAGAAGTTGGTGACAGTGGGTCAGTGCTTTTGATACCTGAGTGTGGTTAGACCCAGTACAGAATCACTGGTTTGTCAGTGTGTGCAGATGCTTTGGGATATAATTGTGCCCAGGGACTATTTTGATTGCTGAGAGACTGAGTCCTCTCTGGCCCCTTACCAGTTTACTTTGCTGTGTAAAACCCCAAGATTATGATCTCTTTGAAGGCAGCAGCTCCAAGACTTCCAGGGCAGCTGTCTGTCTGGGTCCTCTCACTGTATCTGTGTGTTGAGGGGGAGACAAAAATCCAAAAACTCTGGAAAAACAATGTGTCTGGAGCTCTGGGCCCCTGAATCTTTGAAGGATCTCAATATTTCCAAACTGGAAAAAGCAAAATATTAGAACTCCCCAGCTCACTGGGAATTATCATTCTCTGCACAGCTCCCAGATGTATTTAGAAAATTAATTTCAGGCTCTTTTGGTCTCAGCTTTTTCTGCTTTTTTCTTTAGAAGCCCCCAGAGCTGAATTATCTTCCAGCATCTTCAGTGTGAATTCAGCTTCTAGCACTGCTGTAGCCACATACTGAGCACTGTGTGAAACAAACCCCTGGTCTCACAGGGGTCCTCTCCTGGCAGTAGTCATTGTCTCACCTGGTGCAGATTGGCTGCTTCAGCTGGAGTCTCATTAGAGATCTATGAATAATGAATGAGCCTGGGAGATGAATTGTCCTTTCCTCCCTGTTACAGGATTAAGGCCAGGTAGGAACTGAGTGTTTTCAACAGGGCAGAAAGAGCTTCTCTCTAGATAAATAAATTATTTCAGCTTGAAGGGTTGTCAGACCAGAACTCAGGACCAGTGAAGAATTCAAACAGTCCCTTGGCACAGGTGCAGATGTAAAATAAACTCAGGGGGAGTGCAGAAGCTCCAAGTTCTCATGCTATGGTCTGTGTTGGGCAAGGCACAGCTTCCTCTTCCTCCCATCTCTGACCCAGGGCCAACAGTGTTGTATCTCATAATGGTATTGTCCAGAAGGATTTGCTCAGTGGTGGAATAACATGGAAGAATTCCATGAGTAAGAAATTTTAGCACCAAGCATGACACCTGGGAACCTCTTTGATGTAATAAAGAACATTATCTTACTTGCATGGTGTTTCTGGCAGGGCCAGTTGCATTAGAAGCAGGAGCTGTGTTCCATTGGTTTGCAGTAACATGCCCCATGTAAGTGAAGAGCATTCTCTTGAGGGATTTTTAGAGGGTAGACACTGACATGGCAAATTTGGATGGCATCGAAAAATGTATGGGTTTATCTTGTCATTATTGAACTGTGGTGCCCTGAGCAGTCTTTGTGTTTCCTATGTACCAGTGTGCTGGTTCATCAGGAGATCTGCCATGGCATCACATGGAACCAGGACAATTACTAACATGCCCTTTGACAAGTTCAGCAAATGTAATTGTCCTTGCTTTGCCTTGTACTTTACTGGAAATTGATATCCCCCCTTTATTTCAGCAGTTCCAGCTAAGATTTGCCTTCCTCAGATTTTTGCTTCCTTTGAACCACACTGCTCCAATTATTGCTACAGTCAGTGATGCTTTAGTGTTTATTTTGCATCCTTTTATGAGCATGTCTTGAGTATACAGTGTTCTTCTTGACCATAAAAGGCTCAGCCTTTAATTTGAGGAATGTTTGTGGTTTAGCTTTCATCTTTAAATTTTACTGGTTTCTCTACATCTATTAAAATAGTTGAAGAAATGTATCACCATTTCTATAATTCTCTTTATATTTGTGGTATTTCTATACAAACTGGGTATCTGCTGGTGGAGTTTTTTCCTTACTCCACCCCCAAAACTTTCACTTGAAGTTCAAGGCCCTGATTTAACATTTTTCCTTATCTCCTTGGCCTTCTCCATAATTTTTAAGATCAGTGAAGGACTTACAAGTCTAAACTCATTCAGACTCCACAACAGCATCACAAAAGGAAAAAAAAAAAAAAGGGGGGGAAAGATATGAGAGACAGAGAGAGGAAAAACTTCTGCCTGCGTGGGAGGTTCACCAAACAAATGTAATCTGCTCGCTCTCCCCAGACACTGCAATTCTTTGTTTCTCTCATTAACAACACCTGAGATACAAATAAAGTAACACGTGATCCATCATTAAGAACAGGAAGTAACCACAACTCCACTCTACCTGACTTTGAAAGCAGGACCTTCAGAGAAAAGAGAGTAACCAAAATCAGTCCAGCATATATCACAGCAGGCTGGGCAGTGGTGCCAGGGCAATGCAGAGTCCCTCTCTACGGGCTGCATCCAGAACAGACGTGGAAACAAACTTAAAAATTACCTAAATGATGAGCAGGAATTTATCTGTGAGAATGGTGAGTTTCATCCCAGGGTAGATGGAATTTTGTGATTGTGAGATGTGTGGAAAATCCGTCTATTGACCCAGGAAGCTGCTTGGGTTGGGTGTGACCCAATTCTTCCACCCTTGACCGAGGTGGGATCAGTTGAAGTTATCAGTCATTCAGGATCTAGGCAAATAAATATTTGCTCTGAGAGCTGAAAAACCTGCTCTGTCTTCCTGACTCTGCTCCAAAATTAATAGGTGCAAATGGCTCCAGATGTCTGCACTGGAAGGAGCTTTGATGTCCCTTGATCCATTTTAGGGAAGCAAGGCCTCAAGCTGGCAGGGACTATCAACAACAAAGCTTCTCAGCGTCTTAGAGTACTTCTCGTGGATGTTACTCATGTCTTGGCTAATAGATGAGTGTTTCTCAGACACTGTAATGCTGGGGGACACCTGCAGCAGAGGAACAAAATTTTCCTCATTATTGTGCAGGTGGCAAGGCACAGGCAGGGTGGCTTGTGCAGAGGTGTAAAGGGAGGTTTCTTTCTTTCTGGTTTGAACAGTCTGTTATTTCCTGATTGCATTTAATTTTTATAAGGTTTTCAAACTCATTGCAGGCTGTATTTCCTTTTTCTTGACAAGGAGCCCGAGGCTATGTTATTCCTTGTGATAAGTACATCCTCACCAAGGCTGGAACAGTTTTGTTGGCACTGTTCTGCAGTCATTCCTTGAACAAGCATCAGGGTGAGCTGTGCCTGCTCACCCCAGGCATCCAGGAACATTTTAGGCCTGCATGGGTGGCGAGAAGTCCACAGGGATGGGAGGAACATGGTGCAGATTTGGGTGGCTTTACTTTTACTGGAGATCATTTCAGTGAAGAGGAGAGGGCAGCCAGGACATTGGCTGCAGAGGTGACAGCAGAGCTTTATTAGGGGCCAAAGTGCACTGCACTGTGTCTAGTGGTTCACAAAGTTACTGAGCAAATAAAACCATGTAATGAATCTGCCTGAAAAGACAAAGCAGGTGGGAGGACAGCTGGTCAAGGTTTTAGTGGTTTTTTTTCTCTCTCTTCTAAGAGCTACCTTACTCTGAGTTGTATGTATGTATGTGTGTCAGAAGTTAATAATTTTAGGGTGGTGGTGTTGTTGTTGTTGGTGTTTTTTTTTGTTTTTTTTTTGTTTTTTTTTCCCCCAGAACTCAACAGAAGATGTTTATAGTCCCATACATCTGTTATTTTCAGCCAACTCAGGGCTGTGGTAAACACATGTATTACTAAAAGCAGTCACTCTTTCCAGATGCCCAAAAAGTTTATTTGGAGCTAAATGTGATTATGTATCTATGTCAATGCTTAGTAGTAGTGCTTGACTACTAGAAATGTAGAGTGTAGTGGAGATGAGAGATGAAAGCAAAAACATGACAAGCAGTAAGACCCAGCAGAACAATATGCAAAGAAATCAATATTTCCCACTTGTGCAGCTCCCACAAAGGGAATGAATGGCAGTGATTTGCTCAGTTATTGTGAAAAGCATAAAAAAAATACTTGTTGCTATAGTAAGGAATGTATTTTAAAGAAGTCATGGGGAAATTTGCAGTGATGGGGGGGGGGTAAAAAACCCAAAGCAGGCTCCAGATTGCCATTTCAGCCCTGTAGGTGATCTGTAGTTGGAGTACATCGGAAAAGAGTTTGCCATGCTACATGTTCATGTTGCAGGTCCCCAGCTTGGTCCCCAGCTGATCCAAGCTCATTTGTTTCTTATGATCAAAGCACAAACCCCTTCAGAAAGTTGAATGTAGGGATAAGAGAACATTTGCCACCACACAGAGTAGCTGTGCTTTGTCCCCAGCCAATGTCAGATGTTGGTTGGTGTTAAGGACTACCCAGCAGTTAAAAATTAAGGGGGCTTGGGGCTTTGCCAAATTATACACATTTCCTCCTGGATTTCAGTCATAAATTAGTAGAATATGGAATCTGTATCGGTAAGAACTTATTAAGAAAGCATCCAGCACATAAAGGATTCCTGTACAGCAGCCTTGCAGAAATCACCAGAGGGGCTTCAGTACAAAGAGTGGTCAAAGACAGCAGAATAGCAGCAATCAGAAGGTGACAAATAATCCAGAGATTCTTCAGGCAAGTACATCTCAGAACAGGCATATAGGACAGATGGTAATATGCATTTTCATGATGTCTGGCTTAGATCCTTGACATGATGGAAAGTTGAAAGAAGTACGGGCATTTAGCATTGTGGGCTGCCTTTGCAAATCTCTGCTTTTGTTAAAATACAGCAGGAGGGTAAGCAGGCAGAACAAGCCACCTCATTCATAGCTTGTTGATCACACAGTGAAAATATTTGATGATAGATGTGTGAGTGCAACCAAGGGCAAAGGAAGAATTGCCTAGAAAAATGCTGCAGGAGCAAATATTAAACTTCCATAGTTTGTTCTCTTTTGCATTTCTGTCTGAGACATAGGTTCAAATAATTTGAAACTTGTCTAGTCAGACATTTCTTTACTTCAATTCTATAAATTTTGGAAGATGCTCACTGGGTCACATGAGTTACAAGAGGGGAAAATAATGTGCAGGTGAAGATTTCCTAAAGTTTGCTCAGAGAATGAAGAAAAGAGGGACACCAGAGTTGTAGAAAGCATTTGCTGCTTTGGCTTTTTCAGATTTCAGAGGATACAGGGACTATCTGCAAGGACTGTAATAAGCCATGTTTGCAATATAAGATATTTCCTGTTGTATTATAAGTAAGTTATCCAACATCCTGCCTTAGTTACCTTTGCAACATAAAAGGCATTGCTAGCATGTTTACTTTCTCAGAAGAACTGCATGAACTACTTAGGCTGCATTTTGAATTTAAGGGAAAAAAATTAAAAATGGAAAGCACTTGTAATGGAAATTAGGTTTTTTTCCTTCTGGTTCAGGAGGGCTATTTGAAGGCACAGCCATCTTGCACCAGTGTTCTTAGCAGAGACAGGGATGGTTAAAGAAGTATTGTTCCTGCATCTCTAACTACTACTGAAGTAGTACTTAATCTGTTGGAATGAATGGTTCTTCTAAAAGTCCTAATAACAAAAAAGAGTAAAAAAAATTGCTTAACTGTGTTTACATAAAACCTCCTTGCTTTTATATCAAATAGGGAGTGTGGGGAAAAGGGCTGCTTTGGGCAGGGCAGAGGAGAGCAGGGAATCCTATTGCACTTAAGGACAGCTGAAGCCTTGCAGGCATCCCTTGCCATGTGCTTCCAAAGGCCCTGGCTAGGAGCAGAGCTGCTGCACACAGCACTGCCATCTGCTCCTCAAGTAACCACAGAACTGGTGGTGGGGATAAAAGGTGCCATTAATTTCCCTTTAAATAGAGCTATGTCTTTTTGTGTGTGCCTTTTCCAAGGAAGGGGAAGTAGGCACTCCTGCTGCCTTTGTCAAGTACAGAAGTGCAATGTAGGTCTCAGGCTCTTGCCCAGGGTTGTTTATGCACAGTGACAGGCTCTAGCAATCCCAGCATTGGGCTAATTTCTGCCAAAATTAAGGCAGCCTGATCATGCACAGAATGAAGCCAAATTAGGTCCACTGTGCTCTTCTGCATGCAGTTTTGGATGTAACTCAGAGCAATAGTTTTGAGTTTTTTGGGTTTGTTTGTTTGGTGGTTTTTTGTTTGTCTGGGTGGTTGTTTTTTTTTTTTTTTTTTTTTTTTTTTTTTTTGGGTTTTTTTTTTTTTTTTTTTTTTTTTTTTTTTGTTTTTTTTTTTTTTGGTGGGTTTTTTTTGTTTTTTTTTTTTTTTAATTTTTAAATTTTTGTAATTTTTATTTTGTTTGTTTGTTTGTTTTTGCCAATCACGTACAAGATTCAAATTTCTGTAAAAGAGCTCTTAGTGTAAAACCAACCACACTCATGTAATTGCAGAAGATGCACAGGCTACCAGTGCACCCTCCACAGAAATAAATGGGATCATTAACGTGTGCAGCCAGGGGAAGCTGAGGGGCAGGAGTTGTCTCTGGGAATGTGTCTCTGAGGTGCTTTGCAAGCTTGGCAGACTTTGGCTGGCAGCCATTTCCCCTCTTCTGCTGCTTGGTTAAATGCTGACACCCCCCAAGAGCGTGTTTGGTCTGTGCCTGTGGAGCTCTGTGGCTCTCCAGGTGTGGGAAGGGGCTCTGCTGAGACCTGGCCCCAGCCCGAGCTGTGCAAGTGCTGCTGCTGAGAGCTCCTGCCAGGTGCACCCTTGCCTGGACCTGGCTCTGCCTCTCCACACTGCAGTGTCACAGCTGGGTGATTTGACATCATCTACAGGTTAAGGATGAGTTGTGCCAAGGCTTGCAAAAATATGTGGTGAGAAAAAAAGCTCCTGAAGAACTTGTTTCGAAATAAGAAAAACTTGTGAACAGTTAAGAGAGGACATAGGGAAACAAAGCCTTGCAAAAGGTCTCACAGCGGGGTCGGTGGCAGAGCTGGCAACATGAGCTGGTCAGAAAAGTCAATCTCATTCCCCCTGAATGTTCTCCTTGAAAGCAAATGAAATTACAAGAGCTTTCAAGGAGCTTGTTGGAAGCTAAACAGCCTGACCCTTTGCTTTCTCAGCTCTCTGTGGTCTCTCAGCTGTTGGAGAGATATCCAAGCCTTGTTTAGGAACAAAACATCCCAGTCTGTCGCCTAAAGTTGTATTGAAAAGCACGCAACAGGAGCACTTAGTGCATCGATGTTTATCAGCTTATCTCTTCACAGATGTGGGGTGCACTCACTGGCTACTCAATGTATTGGCTGCTGTCTTTAGCAAATCGTGCATGTTAGCTGGCTTAAATGCATATTTTTCAGTAGATGACGAAGCATTGTCTGTCAGCTTGCTGGGAACTGACTGGCTGTTACATCAATGAGATTCCAATTCCAGGCCTTTCTCTTGTCAATTATCAACACCAGCTGCAGGTCAGCACCAGCCATAAATACAAGTGAGGCAGCAACATACGAGACTTCTCTACTCCACATTCGTTAATTGAAGGGTCAGAGGAAGAAAAGCAGAGTGGCAAAGTAAGAAACTCACTAAAATCCAGGAAATGTGCCTCCATCTGCTCCTTTTGTGCCACCTTTTCTCCTGCCTGGAGGAGACCTTTTTGGGACCTCATTGCTCTCTAGAACTATCAGAGGCTGAGGTCAGTGTCAGTATTCAGTGACAGGAGGAGAGGAAGTGGACTCAGGTTGTGCCAGGTGATGTTTAGATTGGAAATTAGGGTAAATTTCTTCTCTGAAAAGGTGGTCAAGCATTGGAACAGGCTGCTGAGAGAAGTGGTGGCACCAAAATTCCTGTTAATAAAGCAGGTGGATGTGGCATGTGGGGACATGGTTTAAGGGTCAACATCTCTGTTGTGTGGGGTTTACAGTTGGACTTGAGAACCAGAGAATTATTTTCTAGCCTTAATGATTCTATATTAGCTGAGCAGATTTCATCCACCCAAGCCACACCAGCCTGAGACTTTGGCCTGAGGTTTTTCCCACACTGTGCCTGCCTAAGGACTTTCCTAACTCGGCTCAACCCCTGAGGCTGGGAGAAACCCCTCTGCTATGCAGACTGCTCTCCTGCTCTAAGCAGGCCACTATTTCTGCCACCCTACATGTTAGCAAACGCATTGCAGTGACTTAGCAAGGCTGGCCTGTGTTAAACATTGGTTTAACTTTATATTTTTCCCAGGCATACAGAAACAAAACCCTATAAAAAAATAGTACAGTACTTTTATCACAGGTGTATTTTAGCTTTTTCTCTTCTCCTTTCATCTTTCTTTTGGTCTTTTGAAAGGGTGGTTCAAAATCAATAGTTCTGCTTTGAATTTAAGCTTGTAAATGTGTCTAGTTTTGTTGATACAATGTTTGATAAAAGATATTTCTGCTAAGGAAGACAGTGAAAATATTCTTCAGGGTGATGTTTCAGACACATCTCTCAAGCTTTATGTCACCTTGTACTGGCCTATAAGCCATTTTGAATTGAAGATACATTCTGAGTGGTGGTTTTAAATTATCTTTTCTTTTGTTCTCGTTTTCTCTTGAACACACTTTGCAAAGTCTGCTCACCATTTGTGCAGCTTAATAGCACTGACTGCTTTTCAAGAAGTTTCTGTGGGAGAGCAGAAGAACTTGCCTGCTGTATCTGGCTCTTGGAAGATCAAGCAGTAAGTTACCCCTTTGCTGAGGAAGGAGTCCCTGGGAATCTCTCTTTTCCTTCTGGTGCTCATTCATGTTTCTCAGAGTGTTTCACAGACAGCTGTTCCCAGCCATCTGTTGCACAGTCTGGGGTGCTGCTGGAGCACATATGGATTAGGATATGGTGGCTGGGATTCAGGGGTCTGAGTGCCAGCCTGGTGCTGAGCTCGGGAGCGGGGCCGGCTGGCAGAGCAGAGCTGGGGCTGAGGGATCACTGCGGGCAGCTCTGGATGCAGCAGGCCTGTGGCTGCTTCCCTGAAGCTAGCCGAGATCATGGGCCTTATCTGGAGTAACTCATGGCCTTTCCAGGCTTGAGGCAAACCCCTGACCTCACTGAGAGGAGATTCTGCTGTGTGTAGGTCCATGTGCTCTGTCACTGCCTTGGGGGGGCCGCCGTGGCCGAGTGTGGCTCAGTCTGGTTTTCTGGGGAGAGATTTGCATTCAGATGGGAGGAATGAATAAAGTGGCCCAGATTTAGAGCAGAAGCAAGCAGGGGCTGGTTGCTTGTCTGAAGAAACCTCAGGCAGAGCTGCTGCCTGCCATGCCTGTCTCAGCCCCAGGGGCTGGAAAAACCTTTGTGGAGTCTAAAACTGCTGCCCTAGATAAGGGAGTGCATCACAGGTATTTTCAGTACTGTCTCCTGGGAGAATGATCTGTGTTTTCCTGACTCGCTTATGGTTTGACAAGGAATGCTGAGGTTTCTGAAGGACTGTTCCCAAAACACATTGCTTAGGACAGACCACAGGCTATGATCACAAGCTGGATCAGGTTAATCTGTCTGATGCTGATTCTTCTTTATTGTTACAACTTTTACTTTTGTTGTTCAAGTCCTTGTCCCTCAGTATCTTTTCCTTTCAAGCAAAGTAGTCACTGCCCCTGCTGACAGGCAGGACTTTCTTGGATTTTAGAAAAGTTCAGGGAAGTGTTCAATCTATGAAGAATTACCTTTAAATAATCAATGAGTCAGTCAGAATAATTGGCATAAATATAGCCAGTGTTTACAGCCACATCTAAATGTGGAAGTTATTTTGGGTCACCATGGTATAAATAAAAATGGCATAAGTGAAATGTTAACATTCTTTCTGCATCCTCCAACTCATTTTCCATCTTTATGGCTACACGTCAGATCAGTGCAAGTAAAATTGGGAGGGAAAAACAGAGAACAGCAGGACTGTGAAACACAATGGGGAATACCTGGGGTGCAGGTCACAATTAAGCTTGGCTTTGAACTTTGAGTCCAGGGTGAGTTATTTGGTGCTGAGCTTTCTGCTTTGGTGTCTGGATTACTGCTTGGCTTTGCACTGGACCTGCTGGGCCAGGCTGGGCTTTGCTAAACTGTGCTTGCAGGTATGACCACACCTGAACAGGACAATGAGACTGCAGAACAAAACACATAAAAGAAGAAAGTTGTCTGTCTTGCATGTCTATTTTTCTGTATTACTGAAGTGAATGGGCTCAGGATTTGGAGAGCAAGACACTATCCCAAATATCAGTCAGCTTTTAGAGAAAGTGTCTAATATTTAGGATGTCCAGATAATCTTAAACCACATCATATAGTTCCAAACTTTTTTTTTTTTTAAGCTTAGCTTGTTCTTTTGTTAGTTTTTTGAGGAATGTTTTGTTTTGTGGGATTTTTTTTTTTTTTTACTTTTGGTGGTGTGCATTAAAAAAAAAAGCTTCTTTGATTTGTTTCCCAGCCAGTGTAAATGTTCTTTTCCAGAGTTCTCCAATTCTCTACTTTTCTTCCCTTCTCACTAACAATTTTTGTACCTCCTGCTTTAACTTCTGCTACAGCTCTGTAAATCAGTTATGTTTCACATTGCTTTCCTTCCCCTCCTTTGCAGAGTTTAGATATAAGTGCCTAAGTCATGGATGATAAGAGCTTGCTGTGACAGATGCTTGAAGGAGCCCTCTTCCCAAGTGCTTCCAGCTTTTGCAGTTCAGCACCATCGGTGCTCTGCTCTGTTCCCTTGTTGTGCAGTTCCCTGTCATTTCACTTTAACTGGAAATAAAAGGAAATTCCTGAAGCAGTCAACCTGCTTGCTTGTGGGGTGAAGCGAGGCCATCTCCCCTGACACGTGATGGAGATCAAGAGGCAAAGCACAGGCCAGAAGATGGCAGGGTGGAAAAGAAAAAACAGGATTAGAAGATCACATCTTCAGAAGAGTCTGGTAGGAACAGCCATTGTGAAAATAATCTAAATTGCTCCATGTGCTCACAGCTTGGATGCTGTGTTGCTCTGGCCCGTGAATACCCAACTGCCTCCTGTTGCTAACATAAAGGACACACACTGGATTTAAGTAGGGGTCAGTCAAGATCCATCAAAGTGCAAGAATGGCTGTCCAGCAGGTTTCAATCTGTGCCAGTAAGACACAGAGCACAACCCCATTAATTTTTCCAGGCAGACTAAATCCTACTGTAAAAGGTCCCCTCCCCACGTGTCCCTGCTGTGCCATCGCTGTGAGGGAGGATGTCACTCACTGCTGGCTCTGTGGTCAGCAGCCCAGTTTTTCTAGGGCTGAATTGCCCTGGCTGCCTGGGCACAGGGGAGTGCTTTACCAGGGCTTTTATTCATTTAGCTCTTGGACACATTGTGCCATTCCTTCGTTACCTGTCACATTTTCCCTGTCTTGCTTTAAGAAGAGCCGCCTTCCAAAGCAGGACCCTGGGGTCTCTGGCAGAGGAGGATGGAGGTTTTGGTCCGTGCAGCAGTCAGGAGAGCAGTAGGAGCATGGCACACGTCTGGCATTTCTCTGCTTTCCCCCACTGACTGTGAATAATACATCTTGAAAGTCCCTGGGCAAGAGCACAAGAGTCCAGCTGACATCTCAGAGTTTGAAAGGGAGGAAGAAAAAACATGAGTGCTAATAGATTAAGTAAATTGTGCCTGTAAACTTCTTGGGAAAGAATTACACTGGGGACACAGAACAAGCTATCATCAAGGACTGCTGATGTCTACACTCTTACTCTTTGATTTGTTGGTATTTTGACAGCAGTGGCAAATCACTTCAGAAATCAACATAGGCAAGCAAAGGGCATTAGAGTACTGCAACTGATAACTGAAAAAAAAGTCACCAAGAAATATCTTCACGTATCTGGCAAATATGTCAAAATGTGCTCTGTGCTGCAGATCCAGCATCAGCAGAAGCCTTGTCATTGACTGAGTGCTACTCTTGCTAGGAAGAAAATCACAGACAAATTAACTGCTGATGTGCACTCTGCAGTCACAGACCTGGCAGGATCTGAATTAATAACGTTACCGAGTTTAAAAAGTCTTTGATGCCTAATTTTACATGTGTGTAAATGGTGGTGTGTGGAGCAAACTGGTGGAGAATTTGGCAGCCAGGATTAGACTCTGTGGGCTGGATTCACCTCTGCCTGCCTGCAAATGCCAAAAAGCTGTGGAGAGAGCCTCTGCTGCTGTGGGAAAGAAAGTGCTTTCAGAGCTCAAATTATTTACTTCACACTGGTCTATCTTGGGTGCTGATCAAGTTCTTAGTTTTATTTCTTACTGAAGAAAAAAAATGTAGATAACCTATTCAGATGGAGAAAACTATATTTGTCTATATTTATATTTAATTGCACCCTGTGTGCCTGCAGCTTCCCTGAAAACAATGCCAATTACCAGCTCCTGGGGATTTGAGCCTTTGTGTGACATTTCAGTGAGGAAAAAAATTACCTGCAAACATTTAACTCTGAGCAGAATGCTGAACAAGTTCATGTATCAAGAAACATTTTTTTCTATCATAACTTTGTTGACTAAAAATAGACTGCTTTGTAAATCTCAGGGGAAAAAAAATCTGTACACACTCATCCTTCTCTTGCCCTTCCTCCCTTCTTGTTGCCCTGTAGTTGTGGGGTAAACAAAAATGGAGCAGAATGATAGATGTCCTCATTAATACTCTCCTGACTAATCCTCTTAAGATTTGATTATTTTCTTTTCAAGTGTCACCAGAAAGCTGGTATTTTTCTGACAATACTAGTTTAACCACAACATGTCCCTCTCCTCCTTTCAGAATTTTCTCTCCATTAGAAAACAGTAATGATTCATGTTCAGCATGTACCATATTTAATACTGGATTTTTACTAAACATAATGTTTCTAACTACATGACCACACAGAATTGTACCTAGAAGTTTTCCACCTATGGGAAAAGGAAAACTCTGATTTTCAACATGACAGTACTTCCTTCAGGTTCTGGTGGGTTGTGACTTCAGAGAAAGTAAAAGCTGACAGCAGTAAGTTTGAGAGATGTTTTAAATTTTCTGTACCTCTGAGCACAGTACAGCATGGCTCATTTTAATTAAAGCCTGGTTTGCAGTTGCAAGGATAGAAGAAATGGTCCCCATAAAATTTTTTAAGACTCTCTAAAAAGTGTCTTATACAGAGTTTTGCCTGTCCTGTAAAATAAGTTGCATATGTAGAATATACGGCAATCCCATATAAAAAAGGTTTTATTGGCATTTGTAGTAATGACTTTCATAACTTATTCATGAGTTCACTGCTCATGAGTAATTTGGTCAGCCAAAATACAGGCCAATAAAACTTTTATACCATACTGTCATGTCTTCTGGTCTTGGAGTAGAGAGATAAACAGGGGCATAGCAGAAAACACTTTGTAGGTCCTTTAAAGGAAGAATTAAAATAGAAACTAAGTTCAGCTGTGATCAAAAGAAAAGTGATTAGCTGAAGGGGGCTGATAAAAACCACCAAGAACAAAACACAAATGTGTTGTGGTTTTGACCTGCTAAAACTGATAGCAGTATTTGAAATGTCTGGGGTTTATCTGTAGTTTTGGATCAGGAATTGGTGCTTGTGACATTTGCTGCATATTCTTGCAGATCTACCCTCATTCTCCCTTTGGGTTTTGTATTTAGCGTGTTGTCGTTGTTCTTTGTTAGGTGTTTCCTTTCTTCTTTTTGTTTTAATCCTGGTGGGTGGCAGCTGGACAGTGCTATCACTACACTGCACATTGTATCACACTGGAGTTTTTTATGGTCTCTGAAGGTATTCAGGAGGGTACACTTCTATGCAATTGAAGCAACCAAATAAACCCAAAAATCTGGCTGTCTGCAAACAGAAAGTGATCTCTAATAAATCTAGTTTGACACAATTCCCTATTTTTATCCCTGTGGTACAGTATCACATGACAAAGTGCCCCGAGGGCATCTGCTGCTCCCTCAAAAGAGGAGGGTTCCCACCCTCAGAAGGCAGGCTCATATTTGCTACACTGCTCAAGAAATACAATGAACTCCTGGCTAACCTCATAATTTACAACCAAAAAATCTTTTTAAGTACCTGAGCTTGGAAGTAACAAATTGATTACTACTTATTTCATTTCTCCACCACTTTAAACCAGATATTTATCATGCTTGAGTCTTTTTTTTGAAAAAGCATCTTCTGTTCATATTCTCCAGCCCAGAGCATGGTGGGTGTCTCTCCTGCCTGCCACTCCTAGACATTCCTTAGGCAGAGTCTCTTCCTTTGACATGGAGAGCACAATCATGAACCAGGTGCATTTGCAAAGAGAATATTGTCCCTTTAGCGCCTTGGAAAAACGGTGCAGTTCAGGGGAGTGTGGTACTGCGGACTCCATGCATGAAACAGGGAAAGGGTGTGAAGAGGGAGGGACTCTTTGGCAGAACTGGCAGAAGAAGGGCTGGCTGCACATGTACTTCTGCAAAGTACAAAAGGTCTTCCTTGCCCAGTAAGAAAAGGGAACTTTTCAGCCTGGGTAAATGGAAGATGATTTTTGCCTAAGGAGCTGAATGGCACTACCTCTTTTTATTTGCTATTGAGCAAAACCTGGCCTGAGGCTGTTCTCTTGGAGTACCTGGTATTCACCATCCTGGGATTGCTGGATGCAAGGCCAGGCTGTAGAGGAGATAAAAGGGAGTGGGGTAAAGGTATGGAAATGTGCATTTGTAAGGAATTCACAGAATTCTGTTCACAGAATTTCTGGTAATTATGTGGGGTCTCCTGACAAGTCTGCAGATTCTGATTGAAGGTAACCCTTGTGGTGAATATGCCCTCCATTAACAAAAACACCAAGGATATTTGCCAACTAAAATGCTTTAATGCTACTTCAGTACCCAGGAGGGTCACCAAAAATGTCCGGCCCAACAAAGCTGAAGCCTAAGCCTTTGTAAGGAGTCTCCCACTCTTCAGACTGGCAGTTCCAACTAATAACAACGTTGTCCATAGAGCCCTGAGTGCACCTGTGATGGGAATTGGAGAGATTTCTAAGCTTAAGGCTGTTTTCTGGGTATTCTAGGTGTGGAAAATGGTGTCTGGTATTTACAGTCTTGTTAAAGTGGGCTCTTTTTATTCGAACAATTTTTCAGCAAAGGAGACCTTGTCACCCATGGTTCCTTGAACTATTATACAAATATACACACACATCTACTGTTCCTAGTCTTTTTTTCTTTCCTCACAGAACTACCATTAACCTTTGTAATTTACAGTGGTTCTAGCAGAAACAGTGCACATCGTGTCCCAATTTTACTGCAATCTGAAGCAGATAAAACTGTGCACCAGACAGTTTGTGTATGTCCACACCACCAGATCCTATGAGTAAAAAGAGAGATGCAGGTATTATGTTAATGCTTCCTTAAGGCAGTATTTTAGAGTATGGCTTGATTTACTTTCCTTTGATTCTCTCTGCCAAGGAAATGTGTGTATCCCTCATGCCTTATGTGGAGTTATAGTCTCTGCACTTAACAAGGTAGGAGGTCCCATCAATTATATTTTGCAGTGCATCCCCATGAATGCTGCAACACTCAGACTTGTGCACCCTGCTGCCAGCATGGGAAGTTGATTGTCAGTCCTCCAACTGTACAAGTGCCATTTGCAGGTTAAAAGGACTGCAAATGAATCATGTCTTTCTAAAGGACAAGGGGAGTGGATAAAAATTCCTAGTTGCATAACTGGTGGCAGCACTCTGTTGTCTGCAAGAGGGGTTATTAATTTTCACCTCCTTGCCTTTCCCCACCACCTCTTCTGAAGGTCAGTAGTGACAATACTACTTGTAGGAGCAAAGTGGCTGTCCTGTTAATTTTGTGTGGGGTTATTACTTTGTTCTTCTGAATATTTAAATTTTTTATAAATGGTTGAGGGAAATATCATTTGAATGACAGCTCTGTAATATGTGGCACTCTGGGAATGTGAAAGAGGTTGGGGTGAGTTTTCCTGGAATCTTCTGCTGGTGTCCTGGGCAGAGATCATACACAGGTTTACCTCCAAGCAAACTTCATCCTTTACTTTCTGCTGCTTTTGCCACCTTATTGGCAACAAAACATTTTTTCTAAATAGTGCAAAGATTAGATTCATAGGGAGAAAATATCTTGTCTCTAGTGTCTTTCTATGTGACAGAGCCTAAGACATAAAGGAACCATGGACTAATTTTGTGTAACTGCTCATGGTTCTCTTAGCAAAATTCCCTTATTATGTGGAGTTTTCCTTTGAAGTACACCTTGAAAAGCCCTGTAGGCTAGGCATCTGGAGCCTAAGGACTATCAGGACCTACAAATCCCACAAAAGTCCTTACTTGTCTTTCAGCTCCTGCCCTGAGAAATCCCAAGCCAGATCCTGTATGAAATGAGGGAGCTCTGTGCAGTGAGAGCCCTCTCTCCTCTCTTGGGGGCAATCTGGGCTGCTGCCCCTGTGTGAACTCTCCTACTGACCAGATCTGCCAAAATCTGCCCTGAAACTGCTCAAATTTGTCTGCTGAAGCTGTTCTATCTTGTGTTGATGGTAGTGTATATCATGTGTGTTGAGTGAATGCATTCAGTGAGTAGCTCATCTGCTGGCAGGAAATACAGGGTAGGACAGTTCTACATCCACAAACACTAATGGTCAGTGAAATTAGGTGTTAAATTTTTAAAAAAATAGCTCAGTGCCTAGTTCTTGCTGAAAATCAGGCCTAGCTTGCTTAGTCACTGATGAAAAGGAGTAGTTGCTTATAAACACACACCTTCATGAAAGAAATGCCCTGAGGTGAACATTGAGATACTGAAAAAAAAAAAAAAGATAATTTTTATTGTCACTCTCAGTAAGTTATTAAGGATACTTTAGTGGTGCCAGGAGACTAGTTCTTTCAGTGTTTGATATAACCTATGTTTATTTATTAGGAATCATATCTGTAAAGAAAACTGTCCCTCTCCTTACCTATGGCTCTGTTTGGCTGTAGTCTGCATCCCATGAATCATGGATGGGGTTGTAATAAAGTTTGTTATTAGCAACTTCTTATGGAATTCAAGTTTCTCTTCCAGAAATACTCCAAGTTTGTGCATATTCTTCAGCTGTTGCAAATGCGTCTTAGCTGGTGTTTATATCATTGATAGAAGTGACTACTGGAAAACATGAAACTTGTTGTAAATACTTCAGCTAAAATTATTTTTTGTTTTCAGCTGCAAATCAAAACCTGATATATTCCAGTAGCAAGTGAAAAAATATTTTAATTCTGAATTACTACTATGTTTCCTCTGAGGAGATGATTTAAGTACCTTGTGCTTGTCTGTGCCATCCTCAGATTCTATATTCAATAACACATCCTGATTTTTCTCTTGTGATGGGACTTAGTGGAGTGTGGTGCTAGAAGTGTGAATGTAATTTAATGGCAGATAAAGAAGAGAAAGGAGGGAAAGACACATTCATTTTCTGTGAAGTATTGGTGGTTTTATTTACATGGAGATATTTTGCTGTTTGTAATGTTGATAAGAAAGTGAACTTAGCAAAACAAATAATATTTTATTATAAAAAAAAAAGAAAAGTGCTCAGTTTTTCAATATGAAAAAAATTTTGACCTATCAGAGCACCCAAGAACACTGAGCTGTGTAACTACTGTCTGTATGCAGAACACATCTTCTGGTCTTAATGCATATGCATGAGAAAATTATCCTGTGAGAGGCATGCAGCGAAGAAATCTTGATTGCTTTCTGATGTTATTTATATATTTAAATCAGAATTTTAAAATTAGTATATGTGAAAAAACAAAGGAGTTATTTAGGACTTACCAAAATGTTATGAAAATACTCTTATTACTAATAATTAGCGTTCTGCAAATCTGATACAACTTGATAAAAGTTGCTTAATTTAAACCGGTACAAAAAAGTGGAGTAAAAAGACATTTAAACAAATTTTTTAACACTTTTGGTATAATGAAGAGATCATCTCTTAAGTTGCACTGGCTTGGACAGAAATGCTGTTAGAGTAGGCTGAACAAAAGGTGTTGGATCCAGTCTCAGTCTGTCTCTGGTTCCGATGTGCTGGACAGAGGAAGCTGTTCCATGCTGACAACCTTTGTAATTAATGGCCAGAAAACCTGTGAGAGCCATGGGGCTTGGGTGGAGATCCAAACGTGCCCTGTGTCTCCAGGCCAAGGGTCCTGCTCTGAAAAGCAAGTTTGTGCAGAAGTGGGTATGAACAGGGAGAGGATCTGCTTTGTCAGCCTCCACCCAGAGTCTGTCCCTGAGTTATCACAGAGCAGTAACTGCGCTGATGTGGAACTTTCTGCTGCTACGTTAACTCTTTCTTCTGCTGCACCTTCTCCTCTCACTTTAGGTGGATCTAGTTGCTTCAGGAGGGTTTCTTTCGAAACCTTTAATCATAATTAAGCAAATTGATTTGTATGTAGCACTTGTAATCATATTCAAGTGGATGCAAGAAGGGCTTGGAGAGGATGTTCAGAAGTGCCGGTTAACTGCAGGCTACAGGCACTGGGTGATGTTTTATGCACTGCTGAATAAATCAGTCTCTGACACTGTAAAATCGATTTTGCTTCATGTTGTTCATCAAACAATTATTATAAAGAATCTGATTTCAAAACTATGAAATCAGTTTTGGCTCATGTTGTTTTGTAAGGCAATTAAGACAAACGACATGACTTCAAATGTCACATGAGCCACTGCACCACCAGCCTTAAAAACACCCACAAGCCTCTGGTGGCCTGAGCTCAGCTTCCAGCTGAGGTAGCAGAAGAGGAGATGGTGTTTTTAGCTACTGATGAGGCTAAAGAAAGGATGTAGCAAAAATGAGGGTGGTGATCCAAGTGAGCTTCATTGCTTCTATTCCCCTCGGAGAGGAAGTTTTGCCCAGCAGATCCTGCTGTGGGCTCTGTAGCTCCAGGCCCGTCTTGGAGACTTAGCTCATCATTTCTTATTTCTATACAACCTAGACACTGTTCAAATAGTTTCTTTAGGATGTGTTAGCAGAGGTAATATTTGAGGAAAGACAGTATCCTTGCCGTAGGAGAGTGAAATGGGTACAAATCAGGAAAAGAAATTCAGAAGAGTTTGTGGATGCAGAATAGAAATGCTTACCTAAGGCTGATGGAGGTAAACAAAAAGAATGGAATATGTAATTTTGAGACAGATCTAATTTTGTCTTTTGCCACTGTAGCAGTGACCCATTAACAGACACATTCTGTGGGAGGGTAACATGAAGGATATACATCTAACAGACCGTAAAGGGAAAATTCATGGCAGCAGAGGGTTGAGTGAAGCTGTTTACATGAAACTTTTCCACAAAATATGCAAACTTGACAACAATAAAATGTTTTGCTAATGGTTTCTGACATCAGTAATTTTGTTCTTCTACTTCTGAAAGGTTCAAAACTCTAGTCTCAGCATTTAAAAGAATGTATTGACTTACAGGTCTTATATGACTTTATAGTAGAAAAATATTCTTAGTAATATTTTAAAATATGTGAAATAAAAGAATAATACAATAGAAAAGACTTAGTATGATACAATGTTGGGGTTTTTTTGCAACAATAAATTTGGCATGGATACAAATACCATTTTCTTTCACTGTGGTTTCAGATTTTGTAGGTACCTACAGACTCGGCCAAATTATATTTGTTGCTCTAGGACCCAATATAATGGCAATAATTAATCATGAAAATGTAAAAATAAAGTCTCCATGGAAAATGCTGAAAAGAGAGCACTACCATGCCTGAGGCTGCATAGTGCACATGGATAGCCCATCACAAAAACCTCAGCAGGTGTAAAAGCTGTTGGTAGGCATGTGCATATCCTGATCATGGTCCTGGAGTGCTGCAGGTGCCATGGCTAGTTCTGAGCTCAGCAGAGGAGTGGGGATGGCACAGGGTGGCAGGAGCAGTTAGAAGTCTTTGGGCTGCTGATTTTGCCCAGAACAACCACTCTAATGTTGGTTTTCCAGGCATTTTGCCATGGTGTCAGTAAGTCTGCACTCCCTTCCTCACAAGCTGATCAGTGGTACCCAGGGGTTGCTGTCCTTCTGAAGATTCTTCATTCCTTTATCCCCCCTAGAGGGGAAAAAAAGAAGAAAAAGCGCTAAAGCAGATCTGCCACTGAAAGCACGGAGCACATTCCAAAGCCTTTTTACGCAGGATGACAAGGTGGCAACGTGTCCTCACAGCCCATGGCAAATCCTCGGGCACTGCTGTGGGCTGAGGCTGCTTTCACTAGCTCTTAGGGGGGGGTATGGGGAGTACAGCAGCTGGAAAGCTGGGAAAAGGAGAAAGGAAAAAAAGCTCCCCAAATGAGAGAACGTTATGCTAGGTGGAGCTGACACAATGGGCAGGTCAGAACTGCTCTTGCCAAAGGACTGGACTTTAAAGCAGAATTTTAGTGCAACATAGGCATGGGTGCATCAGGCCCAGCATCTCCAGCTGGGCAAGGGAGGGGACTGTCCCACTCTGCTCTGCACTGGGGTGACCTCACATGCTGGGGACAGTTTTAGCTGCCATAATATGGAAGGATATAAAGCTATTAGAGAGTCCAAGAGAGGGCAATGACTATGGTGAAGGGCCTTGAGGGGAAGCTCTGTGAGGAGCAGCTGAGGTCCCTTGGTCTGTTCAGCCTGGAGAGGAGGAGACAGAGGGGAGACCTCACTGCAGTTACAGCTTCCTTGTGAGGGGAAGAGGAGGGGCAGGCACTGAGCTCTGCTCTGTGGTGGCAGTGACAGGAGCCCAGGGAATGGCCTGAAGTTATGTCAGGGCAGGTTTCGGTTGGATGTCAGGAAAAGGTTCTTCCTCCAGGGGGTGGCTGGGCACTGGAACAGGCTCCCCCAGGCAGTGGTCACAGCTCCCAGACTGGCTGAGATCAAGAGGCATTTGGACAATGCTCTCAGGCACATGGGGTGACTCCTGGGGATGGTGCTGTGCAAGGCCAGGAGTTGGACTTGATGGTCCTTGTGTGTTCCTCCCAACTCAGCTGATTCTGTAATTCTCAAACAGCTTTTAGGAAGCTGTGCAAGTGGAACGTGTGCTTTCAGGCCACGTTCAGCACAGCTGGGAGCAGGGGCTGCTGGCACTGCTGGCTGGGGAGTGGCTGTGGGATCCTGGGGAGCCCTGGCCTGCACAAGCCCCATTCCCACTGCCTTAGCAGGGAGCTCTGCACACAGAGCTCGGTGCTCTGGAGATACAGATCTGTGTGTTAGCTGATCAAAACCATAGGCAGCACAGATTTGCTGCTTTCTTTTACTTAGAAATGCATTTACTTATGTTACCTGATCTACATCTGGTTTGGGGATTCATAGCGGGATTCCCAGTCACTGCTGTTCTGGGTATATTTATGGTAAAAAATTCCTGGTAAAATATAAATTAATTATCATTTATATTGCAATATTATCCTTGATCCCTCAAGGCTGCTACTTCTGCACAAATTTATACTGTGAAAAGTGCTTCATTCTCAAAGAGGTTACTCTTATTCTATGTAATTCTGTAAGACAAAGAATGTCTAAAGAGGCATTATCTCCATTATTTTTTCACTGTTGTTTCAGATGGGAAACCTGAAATAGAATAATTATTATTTTTCCACGGATTGTGAAGAATTTTTTACAAGAGACTGGGAATTCAGCCAAAAATACCCCAGATTGGAGACCATATCCATAAACAATCAGTTATTTTAACAGTTCACACAGGTATTGATACTGAGTATTTGTAAATATATACATAAGTAGTAATAAAATGGTGCAGTAGCTGGAGTAAAGAGATTACAGTGTTTTAATCTGCAAGTCTAGAATCTAAAATGTGCTTTCTGACATTTCACAACTGTTAAAGTTCCAGCTAAAAGTTCAAGTTAGCTTTCCAGGGTGGTGATCTAGACTCCTGAATATGTCTTACCTGAAGCTAAAACCTGAGCCCTGCTGAAATAGATTACATTTCTTAATTTAGCAGTCTTCCAAACTCTTGAGGTATATGCACAGTGCATAGACCTACCCTGAATGCATTTGGAAAGGTAACAGCTGCTGGTATGGAAAATTTTGTTCTGACGTGCTGCTGTCATTTTTACTAATTACCACCAAATGCATTGAAGATCCTGGGTTCAGGGTGTAACATCCTCTTTTGGTGAGGGGCTGCAGTCCTGCCCTGTCCTGAGCATTTCACCCCAGTCAGCAGTGAGAGGGGTCCCAGGGGGTGTCCTCTGCTTCCAGCAGGCTTTGGGCTGTGCCATCCCTGCACCACTTGGGCTGGGGCTGGTCCAGAAAGCCACACAGGACAGGGATGGAAAGCTCTGATTAGCTGAGGATTCCAGTTAAGGATAAATAATACTTTTCCTACCTACTGCCAGTAGCCACAGGAAAGCTTAAAGCCCTGAGTTTCAGCCTAATCAGAGTAACAGCTCTAGTGAAGGATGGGGACAGCCTGTGCTGTAGAAAACTTGGATTTCAGTTCATTTTGTACACCACAAATCAGTGTCTTGCTCATAGCTGAGCAGATTAAACAATACCCATCCATTTTAATAGATCCTCAGGAAGAGTTTCAGTGAAATCAGTATGAGTAATAAATTCCAGGTATGACTCAGGTGGAGATGTGCGTATTTCTGTGGGAAGAGGCAAGAAAACTTCTGGCTTAAAAATTGTCTTCAAGGGATTTCAAATGTGGACTGGTTTTTTTTGTTGGCAGGGAAAGGCTGTTAAAGACCTGCTCCAGGTTTCAGTTAATGAATTCCTAATTGAAGACAATCTTGGCATGATGCAAAATGAGAATTGCAGTAGAGGTTCTGCTGAAGTTTGTAGCATCCTGGCAGTACATAATTTCAAATAATACAACATATTTCATGCTTATACAGTAGTTATCTTTTTACTTTGGGGTTTTCCCCAAGTAACATACGAAGGAAATTATTATTACAATTGAGGTATCTGCCAAGAGAAGTTAGAATATGCAGGGTAGTAAATTGTATCAATTATCACATTCCTGCAGTCTGAAAGAAAACTCTCAAGTCCCTAATACCAGGTAGAAAATAGCTGAGGTCATATCTCCAATAAACCTGCTGAACAGAAACTCTAGTTTCAGCTAATTTTCCCAAATAATGTTCTAAATCTGGAGGGCTTTACCATAATCCATTGGAGTAATGAGTTTGTTTCTAACTTTGAGAAATCATTAATGAGAAAAAGGGGAGCCAGGAGGGGAGTGCAACTGATGGTGTTTGAAGTTACAGGTATTGAAAACTGAATATCTGAAGGCCTTAGAGCTTCCCTGACTGCCACCAGTGCCAAGGAATCTGTCATGAATGTGCTGGAATTCAAGCCCAGCCCTCTCTGGGTGCTGGACTGCAGCCAGCCAGCAGCTGCTGGACAGGAGGGCTCTTGTGCCTTCCAGCCCTTTAGCAAGAGCTGCCATGCTTGGTGCTAGAGACTTGGTAAGGGCTAATTTTAGGAGTTTGATGAACCATGGTTTCCCTTTCATTTGCTTGTAGGAGTTGTAAATTGCTAATGATCTGCAGCAGAAATTAATTATTGCTAATTATTCCCTTTCAGCCAGAGCTCAGATCTTCTTTTAGCACAGTGTGTGGATGCAGGTTAAATGAAGTCCAAATCCCATTTCCTTTTCTGTCCTTGAAATTAAGCAGCAATTCCAGCTTGTTCTTCACATCCAGACTGGCTCATGCAGGAATGCACAGGAAGGATGTTCCTTGTGTTTTCAGAGGCAGAGAGGATCTGTAAAAAAAAAATCCCATTTTAAAGCTTAAAATGGGACTAAGGCCTTTCTTTTATCACAGGTTCACACTTTCTTCTTGGGCTCTGAGCAGGTGTGACATTGATCTCTCTTCTAAATACATACACTGTTTCTGAGGACAAAAGTGCATCTGACTTGATGTCAGTGGAGGTCATGATAATGCTCCATGTGTCCTATGCAAAATGATGATATTTCCTATGCAGTCTGTGCAGAAAGAGTTGAAAAATATAACTTTCAAAATTTAAAAGATGGAAAGTATTTATATAAAGTGACTCCAGGATCCACTAGTGTTGAGGTAGCAAGGCCAGCTAAATGAAATTTCATCCAGCCTGTGCTTACCTTGCCTAAATGGACACGTGGCTTTAACCAACACAGAGCCTGCACTGCAGCCAGGTATCACCACTGCCTCCCTCATCTGGGGGTGGACAGGCAAGTACTAAAACAACTCCCAGCAAACCACAGAATTTTCAAGGGACAAAAGAGCAGTCAAAGTATGAGGGTTTTTTCCCCCCAACCCTGTCACAAATTTACTGCCACCTGGTGTTGTAGTGAGCACCTTCACTGAGGCTGGCACACCCTTGCTTGGCAGGGTGATGCTCTCTCATGCCTCACCCTGGAAACACATCGGCTCTAAAGGCACTTGGGAAGCTCGCTGGCAGGAAAGCAAGTGCCTCAGTTTCTGTGTTTTGTCACACTCACAGTTGCCTGAGTAGTGAGCTACACCCTGATGTGCTGTGGCAGAGCCCCCCCAGCAGTGCATGTGGCATTTCCTGGGGCAGGCCAGCACAGTGTGCCCTCCTCACACACAGCAGCCCTGAGCAGCTCTCCTTTCACTTCAGAGTCCAGAGCTTAAAGGCATCTGCAAAGGAGATTGGAATCTCATCTCATCCCTGACTCAGAGCTGTTATTTCAGCTAAAACAAGGCAGTGATCTTTGAGATGGGAAGAATTCAGGTGGTTTGCTTAGTTTGTGGTTGAAGCAGCATGTGATTCAGTGAGTATTTCTGCAAAGGAAAGCTAGGGACACCAAAAGCCCCAGTTTTGGATGTTGTTATTTTAAGCAAGTCACCCTGTTGAATGTAGCCTCCTGTTGACTTTAAACCATCAGATGAGAAGCTGCTTCTGCTTCTTTCACCTGTACCTGACCTGTCCTCACACAACTCCTGTGAGTTCACTGGTGGGAATTGTGATAATTTTATCTGTATTGAATATGAAGCTGCAGGTTAAAAATCATTCTCCAGCAAATCTCTTCCTTTTAACACAAACTACATAGCTAGAATATTCATTTACAGAAAGGGACAGCATTATTATGTGAACAGTGACAGTGAGTGCTGTTAATTCCCACATGCTGCTTGATGACACAAATCTGTTCTAAGGAATGGTCGTTTCTGTGGAGCCAACATTTCTTCACCTCACCATGTGTCTCTACTATAAATCATACAGAAAACAGAGCATGCACTGGTCCTCAGATTCATCTCTGGTAGTGTGGGAGGTACAAGAACACTCATCTCTTCATCAGAGGGTTGTTGGGGAGAGTAGGGGGCTTTCCCCTGCCCCATACCGCAGGAGGGAGGATGGCTTAGGCTGGTGACAATTCAGTGTATGCTGGGTATCTCCTGTGCTCCCTCTAGAACCTGCCACCCCTCTAGGGGCACACAGAGTGATGTCCCTCCTCTGAGCTGAGCTGGAGAGAGACACTGTAGGTAACCATGTCCCTTGAGAGCTCATCTGCAAACTTTATTACAACAATTACTGAGGATCATTTGAGTGTAAATGCTGGCTCCCTCTTGCTATGAATCAATGTCATTAACCTTAGCAGTATTGACGTGTTCTCCCTACGTGTTCCAAGCAGTTTAATACACAAGTGAAGAGTTCAGAGCCTGTTCTGCATGCTGTGATTCCTGCCTTACCCTTTTGGATAAACACAGTGACACTTCATTGTACCCTGAGATTTATGATGGAACTACAGTGCGGGAGAGAAGGGGAAAGAGAGGCTTTTGCTGAGATGTGCAGATAAAAAAGCAGAGCTTGGCAGAGAAATGGGAGTAACACCTGCTGAAGAGCAGGTAGCTGACAGTGACCTGACACGTGCTAGGTAGGAATCACTTTAAACTCCTTCTGCTGTGTCACTGGGGTTCTCAATGACACTGAACAATTCTGAGAACAATAGGCATCAGTATATTCAAGGGAAAAGAGGAAAACAAAGGAGAAAAAAAAACCAGATTCATGAAAGTTTTCTTTTTTATGTGATCATAGTTAAGAGCACATGCTTGAATCATGCCAAAGTATGTGTGTTGACTATGGTCCTTGACTATGTTATGGCACTCTTTAATGATTAAAAAGACCCAAAACAAATGGAAAAAAAACACCTGAGGAAACAATGGAGTAATTCAGAAATCCTATTTCTGACAGAGTACAAAATGACTTAGAGGTTTCCTTTCCCCTCCCCTTTCCAAGATCTTGAACATCCTTCGTTTTAATTATTTCTTGGCCAGCAGCCTCCATCCAGGGGTGTACAGGCCAAAGAGATTCCCATGAGGCTCTTAGGCATTTTCTGGAACAGTGTCCCTGTGAACAGTCCAGGTTGAGGAGATGATGTTACAAGCAGAGCTGTCACTGCCCAAGGTTTCTGCTTGGAACAGGAGGGGTTGGAGATCTCTGCCCGGGGCCATGGCAGCCCAGCTGGCAGGTGTGGGGAGGGTGATGTGCAGGGACTGGACATTGAGGGTCAGTGCCACTGGCCAGCTGACTCTCACAGCAATGCCAGGACCTCTGCCAGGCAGCAGAGTCCTGTGATGTCAGCCAGAAATCTGTGAGGAGTGAGAACAACCTGCTCCTCATTACCTGGTGGCTCCTGGGTGAATTGGGAGACAGATGTGACAAGCACAGCAGAGGACACTGGGCTCCTCCACCCCACAGCTGGCCCGAGGTGCAGCCACACTTTCCAGCTCTAATGGGTGGAGAACAGGCCCCAGCTCTGTGGCTGTCTAAAACAGCAGGTGTGGGAAATCATGTCATTCCTAGGAAACATGAAGTGTTTCACTGAGCCTCTAAGTGGTCAGATCTGAGTCTGCAGGTCCCCAGTGGGGAGCAGCCTTTGTGAATGCATTCCCTGCACAGAGCAGCCATGCCCAGGGTGCCCAGATGCCATCTGGAACACCTGCCTGTGTCTGTGCCTGTCCACCAAGCATCCTGGAGCTTGACAAGCCACCAAAGGGCTTGGCAGCTTCGTGCTTCCTAATTCCTGACATATGTAGAACTTCAGCTATGGCACCATCAGTTTAACTCATTAGTGAGAGTTGGATCTGGGCCTTTGCAGAGCTGAATGGGCTGTATTTTGTGTTTTAGGAATGCAGTGTTTTCTGCTGCTCCTGAACGGAGCTTGCAAGGGAACAATGTGCCCTTGGGTGTACCTCCTCAGCCAGCCTCAAGCAGACCTGTTGCTGGGTGAAGTACTCCACATTCTCATGACTCTAAGTCAGTGTGGCAACACTCTGAAAAATTTCAGATAGGGAAGTATTTCCAAGCAGACTGGGCTGAAGCACATTCCTTTGTCTCCTTTATCTTTTTTCCCCTCTTTAAGCATGTTCATTCAGATCCTACGCAAAGGCCTTTTAAATTACCTCCTCTTACTTTCCCTTTCATGAATGTGAATGTATTTGCACCAAGCTTTGCACATGCACCTTCACAAAAATAATGGCCTTTAAAATCAGCAACTGAAGCTTTAAACAATCTTCATGTATACTAAAGAATTCCATTTCAATTCAAGTTTCTGAATAAAATCTTATATTCTAAATTAACAGATATAATTAATTTTTGAAGTATATCCTCTTGAGTTTTAGGCCTTTCAGCCAGTTTTATTTTACTGTCTAAGTCTATATAAATATATATATATGTATTAGATGTATTTATAGAATAAGTAGTCTTACACCTGAATAATTTATACAGATTTTCTACTTTAGCCTTCACCAGAAAATCATAATTTTCTTTACCAGTTCAGTGTCTTGTACTACTTTTATGTAACCCTACTGATCAAGTTGGAAGAAAAAAGAAAAGAAAAACAAAATCCCTCTGTATCTCAATTTTTAGTCCATCTATACTGATTAGCTGTGTTTGGCCAGATGTGTAATATGACATTGTTCTTCTGCTGTGACTGGATGAATGCACAGATAATCATAATATGAATCATTAGATTTGCAAAGCAAAATCCATTTTCTACCATAATGCTCCCTTGAACATATTTTATAGAGATGAATTGCTGAAAGAAACTATTTTTGAGTATCTTGGCCATTTTTAAATGTCTCTCTTGAACAGCTTTAAAAGTTATTTGCACCTGATTTCCAATGGAGCAAAGGAGCTGAGGCTGGGAATAGGTGCTGCTTGTCTGGGTTGAAGGAATGGGAGGTGATCAGGTGGGAGCAGAGGGCCCATCTGCCCCATCCCATCCCCTCCCTCAGCCTGGGCACCCACCCACTCCAGAGGGGCTCCCAAAGTGTGTGGGGAAGGCTGGTGCTGTAGCAGTTCTTATTCTTTTCTAAGTGGAAACACAGCTCAGAGAGCTGATGAATCCTCATGGAGGGGGATGCTGGCACTGAATATTCCTATTTCATCAGTGCTTTCTGCCTGAACTGTCTTCAGTTTAGAGGCTTTCTGTCATACTTTTGGGAATAAGTTTACCCTGGTGAGCAACTGAGCTGATGGCCTGAGCAAGCTAAGCTTCACCAAGTTTGCACTGGATGAGGAGATGCAGGAATCACAGGGGTACATGGACTTGTAGTTGCTGGAGCTCACGAGGGTCAGGCCTGTTTCCAGTGCTGTCTCTGGTTTCTTGCTGTCTTGGTTTGAAAAGACAGGTGTCTGCTAAGGAAGGCAGGAGCCTCCCTTGAAGTGGAAAATGTAAACCCCCTCCCTCTGAATTATTATAAATTTGAAATTAAATGGCTCTTAAGCAAAGATACGAGAATAGGAATAACAGTTCTTTTAACAGGAAAATTAAAAGAAAATGCAGTAGTACAAAACACTGACAGAGTCAGAATCCAACCTGACACTCTGTCAGTCAGAGTGTGGGTAGCAGTGCCATGAGATGGTGGCTGCAGCCCTCCTGCAGTGACAGGTGTGGGTTTGTTGAAGCAGTGATCCTGAAGAGGGTGGAGTTTTCCTCTGAAGGTCCAGGGGTAGCGTAGAAGGGTTTGCTCTTCCTCTGGGAATGCAGTGGAAAGGCTGCCTGCACTTTCCTGAGTGTCCCATTCTATCCAGCTATTCTATCTGGCTCCTCCCCCTTGATTGGAGCATCTCCCAATGGAACGATGTACTTTTATCAGCCCTGCAGTGAGACTCAATGGCCCTTGAACAGAAGAGATCTCCCTGGAAGGGGGAAGGATGGGTGTGGGAGACATGAAGAACACTGCCCCACCTGGTTTGAACAGATGGTAATAGAATACAGACTTTTTGTTACATCTTGCAACCCAAGACACTTGTGTAACTGCAGACACGTTGGGGATTAGAGCTTTCCTCCTCTCAGCCTGTCTGATATGTCTGTCTGTCTGTCTACATGCTCAGAGGGGCACTGTAATAGACATTATTGAGGTAGAGCATCTGGTGCAACTGGGACCCAGTATCACAAGGTGTACTCATAGCTCTGCATGAGTGGCAAAACCACCGCACGAGTCAGTGCAGGAGCAGGGACAGCCACAGAACAGCAGTGCTGATAGCCCTGTGCTGGTAGAGATTAATATCTCACAGACATCCTTGAAAGCAGAGAGAAATTCCAGCTCTCGTAAATTATTTGTAATTACAACAGCACCCTTATTGCTGCATTAAAAAAAAAAAAGATGATAATTAATTGATATGTAATGTCTTATACAATAGATGATGAGTTTGAGGTTTTATGGTGCCTGGAGGAAAGAGATGTGAAAGGATTTGTCTGTGATTACACACAGTGGTGAAGTCATCACCTTGTGGTTCAGCCCAAAGAATGACAACAGGAATCCAAGCCCTTGAATTAATACCACAGAAGTGGATTAAGGCTTTTGGGGATCTCAAAGAGAGTCAGATGCCTTACCCACCTTTGGATTTAATGCCAAGTAAAGAACTTGTGGGTTTAAAAGAGAACCCTTCTGTGATCGGGGAACTGGAGAGAGAGTGCACAGTGAGAATTCCCAGCACCCCAAGCTCTGCACAGCAGGACAGCTTCTCTGGGTGCAGAGCATCCTTGCTGAGAGCAGACCAGCATGAAGGACTTAAGGCACTGATTAGAAGGCTCTTCCTGTGCCTTTCATGAAGAACAGCAAAAGGAAAATATAAGTTAAAAACCTCTAGTTCTTGAGGTAGCAAATTAAATTACTGTTGGTAAAGAATAGTCGCTGGTAGAAGTGTGAAGTGTTGATCTTATGTATTTTTTGCACATTGTAGAGATCCTTAAAGGCTGTCAGCATTTTAATTAAATATGACAGCTTGACAAAAGGAGCAGCTAGGTGTGAAATGCATATACTGCTGGAGGGGAGCTTTCTGAGCAACAGTGACCTGGAATTGGGAAGTTGCTGACTGTGACCTTCGCTGTGCTTTGAGGAGCAGCCAGAGCTGCAGGCAGGGTTGTCAACTGTTCAGTCCACAGAAATGACACACCACATTCATTACTGCATGAGTCAGGCGTGGTGAGAGCACTGCCACTGCTGCTTGCTGCTGCTCTTGCTTGCTGGCTCAAGCAGAGGAAAGAGCTGACTCTTACCCTTGACATGCAAGCTTGGTTTCCTCTTGGTGTAATGGACCAGCCTGGAAAAGTGATGAGAAACTGCATTTTTCCACCTTTCTGTTGTGGGGGAAAAAAAAAATCAATCTTAGTTGTAGGATTCTGACACTTAATCATATTATTATCATTAGTGACCAGCCATGAACTGTAGCCTGTAACTAAGTTCTTTCTACCATTACATGACTTTTCCATTATCTGCTGCCTCCAGTGGAAAGCTCCCCAGCTCAGTAACACTTTGCAGCATTTCAGACATCTCTATTATTAATTAATTTGCTATTTGCTGTAATAAATCCCGTCACAATTAATTTATTTAGCACAATATGGATATTTCACATCTCCTGATAATGCGTCCTTGACGGTCTCGAGGTTTTCCCTGGTGTTAGAGCACAGCACCCTCTGACATCCTGATGCAGCAGATCTTGAACTGTCTTCTATCAGCAGCTGCTGAGCTCTAAAGACCCCTTCCAATGTAACCTATTTGATGATTTTTGTGACTCTTCCAGCTTCCCAGCTGCAAAAACCACAGCCAGGCAGACCTTGTTACAGCTGAGCATCATTCCTGTGCCTCGTGAAGCTCCTGTGCTTCAGTGTTCAGACCCTTACAGCCACTGACATAACTTTCTTGAACAGTCTATTGAATCTACTTTCATGATATGTTACACTGTAGAAATGTTATCTTTCATGTAATTTATGAGGCCAAATTGGTTCTAAATTCAGAGGAAAATCTGGATTATTCAAGAACAGTAGTTTGTACATTAACCTGTAGCTCAGCGTGGTCACTACTGTGAAATCTATTTTAGGTAAGAACATCTATTCAGAGAGGAGTGCACATTTATTTACATCCTGAAAAGGAAGGAGAGGGAGATCCTGTACAGGAAAATTTAATAATCATTGTACTTAGGTGAATGTAAATTGAGGTCTACATGACGGTGCATGCCTCAGAGTAGTTGAAGAGTTCAACAAATTCCTCACTACCACATAGTAATTGATCATTCATTAATATCCCAGTGGATTTCTAGCACTCATTCTGCCATAATTTGTCAGTCTCATATCCTCAAGCATAAACAGTCATCGATGCACAAAGACTGGAAACAAACAGCCTTGGAAAAGAGCAAATTAAACATTAGGTATCAGTAGCATTATGATTCAGTGATGCTTATTACCCAGCAATAAGTGTGTTGTTTTGTTCCCCTACATCAGCATATAAACAGGGTGATTAATGACAAAATCAAACGTTTCCATTCTATTCATGCACTAATAGTCATACCTACAGCAGCTTGTGATTTGTTGTTAAAACTCAAAAAAGCTGTGCCACAGAGACAACTCCTGCTGAGGTGCTGGTGCTGTGGAGATGAGGTGGATGGGGATGGGAAATGCACTGGGAGCTTTGCCAGTGGAGTTCAAGTTAAGCTGTGAACTCCACTGGGGCTGGAGAGGCTGGGCCAGTGCCACTGAAATCAGCAGGAACACTCACACAAAGCCTCAGAACTGTCGATTTGGGCCCATAAAGCCCCACAGCCATTGCAGAAACTCGTACAGAAGGGAGTAACACCGAAACCCAGCATGGGCAGAATCAAAACAAAACCTGTGTGCAGCAGGGTGATCAATAAATGTGCTGCAACAAGGCTTGACAGCTTAGCTGGTCTCTTTCTGACTTCCTACTTTTGAGAGAATATTTGGAGGGAAAAAAACCCTAGAAATACCCCTTTTCCCAAACTGAAAGTAGACTCAACATTCCGGTAAAAAATGTGCTATTTCAACCATGTCAGCTTTCAAAACAGCTTCAGGTTATGAATTTACCAGGATCATTGCATTTTATTCTATTTCCTATGGGTGATTTTGTTGTGTACTTTATGCATTTGTTTCATGTGGCTGTGCAGTCGAACAGCCAACCATTATCTGGTACTGTTAGGGTATGTAAAATAAATACTATTTATTGCCAGTTGTTGTTGTGAGCACAGGTATGGTGTGAGTTACAATTGCTGTCCCCTGTGGTAAAAGGACCCCAGAAATCAATCACAGGCTGTCATTAACCTGACATGAACTCTAAAAGCCACAAACACACCACTAGTTGTGCTTTACTCTTCTGCATCCTCTATTTACCAGGATTAAACACACTTCACCATGTTTTGTGGGGTGGGGCTTCCTCTCAGTGGGAGAGAGGAGAAATGAGAGTGGTTATATGGTCAAAATGAAACTTGACACATTCCCTTCAACTTCTTATGGCCATTTCTGTTCACTCCTGCTGTGAAAGCATAGTTGAGCCTTTTAGAAACTGTTCTAATATAAAAGCATTGTTATTGGAACAGTGATATTTGAAAATAAAATCTGTTTAGTTTATCAGAAATCAAAAGAACTTCTGAAATATTGACATGTGCATGAAAACATCTGAAAATACTGGGCTTCTGTCTTCTGCTGTCTTCTTAGATAAAATTAAATGGTGGAAAGGAACCCAATATGCTGTTTACAAAAGGAGAAGAATTATATTTCTTCTGATAGAATTAAAAACTACTGTGCTGGTGATTTTTTTGACTGTTGCTTCTGATGCAGAACAAAACATAAAACACATGGGAGAGTTGTAACACGTGCCAGTCTTTACACCAGAATTATTTGCAATAACCCCTTCTTCACCTCCCAGATTTCTCCCATATAGGTTTTTATTTAACTGGAAATACTAAACCATATATTTCTAGATGAACCCTAGCAGTAAAGGTTGTACTGGAAAGAATCCAAATCACTTTTTGCAGTTTAGAAAGGCAATGAATTAACCAGAATTTGCATAACTTGCAGAGTTTTTCATAACTGCTCAATATTATAATTTTCTATCTATTTCTAATTGAATGATTTTCTGTCAATTAAAAAAAAAATCCCCCAAAATTCAATGATGGCAATGCATTGAATTAAACTAGCTTAGATTTTGTTGTTGTTGTTGTTGTTGTTGTTGGTTTTTATTTTTGATTTCCCATTTCATTAAGTCTAAACTGGCTTGCACCATGCATTTATTGGTCTAATTAATTCTGGGGTTTTTGATACCTGCAGCATATTTGCTTCCTTTCCTATGCCTTTCTGAGCCACAATTTACCTTCCCAAGCCACCCATCTTCCATTACTCTGAAGTGAAATCATTAAATAAAGATCATAAAGAATAAAAGTAACTCCCTTGATCCCCTCATTAAGAGTGTCCCTCTGGCTTCCCCAGATCACTCGGTGAGGACGCAGTGAGGGAGCACTGCAGCTCCATCTTTCCCAAAGCCCTGGGGCTGTGTATGGGGAAGGAATCCCATTCCTGGCATCTCCATACAAGCTGTGCTTTGGACCTTCCCCTTGTAGCTCAGCAGGAAGGATGAGCACACACGTAGAGAAACCAAAATGTGTTCAGTGGCAGCCCAAGGGCAATGATCACTGTCCCCTGCACAGTGACTCCAGGTCAGCACAGCAGCAACTTAATTGTTGCTGCTGCTGTGGGCCCTGGAATTCAGACAGGGAGACATCCTCTGGAAGGGATTTGCAAAGCCTGGTGAGGTGCTGCTTAGAGAGAAACTGCTGGCTGCAATCCTGATCTTGCACGAGGCATGGTGTGAGCAAAGTCTTGTCAGGAGGCTGAGCAGAAAGCAGAGACAAATTAATTGTCAAGGCCAAGGAGGGAAAAAGTTCAGATCTGTATGCCCTTGATGGGTGAACCCAACTGTGTGTGATTTGAATTTGAGTTCTCTCCTGGTGAGGCCAGAACTCATTTGCTCTTCAAATATCAGCTTGAGATCACCTGAAAATGAGGATGATGGGTTAGAGCCCACCTCCATCATTGGTCCCTGAGCTCTAAGGAGTGCACCTGTGGTGCAGCACATCTCCTCCTGACCTGGACTGCAAGCCCTGAGCACCCTTCCTTTAGGGAAATTACAGCAGGGAACAGCTACCCCTTTCTCCCTTGGTGCTAGGCTCCAGCAAAACTGGGGTGATAAACTTGTGCACCCCTGCGAATGTGCTCCCCAGCATCCCAGCCTGGCTGCAGCAGCCTCTCCCTGCACAGAGGAGAGTTGCAGGATTTATCTGTGGAGTTTCTCCATGTCCCATTGTTCTTCCCACGTACAACAGAATAATTACAACCTCGCACAAAAACTGAACAGACGAGAGCTTTTGTCCTTATCTCTTCCTGCCTCCCTGTTGTTTTTCTTCCTATATAGTTGTGTTTGAAAAAGAACCTTCCTTTAAACATTTCAAAAGCCTCCCCATCTTCTCCCCTCATTTTAGATTTTTTTTTTTGTTAATCATTATTTTATGAGAATCACCACAAATTAATATTTTAATTTTTTTTTACCCCCAGAAAAACACTCAGATTCAAAAAGAGAAGTCCATTCTGAAAAAAGGAAAAAAGAAACCCTCAGGTGTTTGAAATTTCTGTTCAGATCTGCTTTTGGTGCCTGCAGTTCTCTCTCAAGTCAGGACAACGTTTACCCCTGAGGTAGCAATTAAAGATGGAAACCTTAAGTAGAAATAAACTTAGTTCCCAGGGAAAGTTTGACCGTCTTTGAGTAAACCCCCATAGCATTGGACAAGTGATTTCACAAACACTGTTTTCCTGGATCGTTTTTCAGAGTGGTTGTATGGCTTTTTGCTTAAGTCACCATGGTGTTGCTCATTCAGCATTCATTAGGATGGTTGTTTTTTTCCAAGAATCACTTCTCTCTGTCAAACATCCAGTCATCACAGTGAGGAGGTTGGGGAAAGTTTTACTGAGTGCTGTGCAAAGCAGGATGGAAACCCATCACCAAAAAGGACCCTTCCAGCAGATGATCTGAAAACTTCTAAAAACCTGAATACTTTTGGTATCTCAGTCACTTTATAAGCAGAAAAACAAGACTGTCCACTATTGCTGTGGACAGTAGTTTAACTCCAGCCAGCAACTGAGTACCAAGTAGCCTTTTCTCTCACATTCTCCCACCAAACGTGCCATCAAATGTTGGGCACTGCACACTGCAGGGCAGAGGCATCCTGTGCACACAATGTGCACTTATTTGTTTGGCTCCCAAAGAAGCCCAAGGTGTTTGAAATTTAATGTCCACAGATGTCAGAGGGAGGCAAAAAAAGGAAAAGAAAATCCCTCTCCCATAGATGGTGAGATCCTGCCAAGGAGTTTGTGGTGGCACTAACTCAGTGTGTGTGTGTTCCACAACAGCCAGGCAGGGACTGCTGGGGGCAGGATGCAGAACTCAGCATCTGCACAGTGCTTTGTACATGGATCCAAGCAGCTCCCTTTTCATTTACTTCTGCCTCTGTCCAGGCAATGACACTGATTCCCTCTCCCCAGACTTCAGAATAATTTATGGTCTATCATTTCTCCTCAACCCTTAATGTATTTCTTCTTAAAGCTTAGTCTAAAATTATAACGAGGGAGTTTTTACAAAGAACACTGCAGTTCTGAGTTTTGTTTTGTTCCTTTTCATCACTGCACTTCTTTGAATTGTGTATGCACTAAATAGAGATGTCATCTTCTAGGCTTCAAGCAGAGACAAAGCTTGGTGCAGAATGTTTGGACTTGCTTTCAGTTGAGTGGGCTAAATAAAAAGCAATCAACATTTATATCTGAGTACTGCTCCTAACCAAAAGCAAGCATTTCAGGGGCTTCAGAGTTGTTAAGTAAAAGCCAAGAGATGTTCTGTGTTCTCTGGTTCTGTACACATGCAAGTTTTCTGAAATAGAAATATCAGAATTCCTTACAGGAATCCTCACCTGTCTAAAATCAGCAGCCTGAGCTTCAGCTGCTGGACAGATTGTGACACAATTTGTGTCTGCACACACAGCTCTCTGCTTTCCCGAGACAAGAAGCCTGGGTGAGCTGAATAACTATCCAGAGTTTTAGATGCTTATTCAGAAAGAAGCCTTTGAAATTCATCAGCTGCTATTTGGGATATGAGAGAGACTCCTGCTCTGTAAATTATGATACCACACAGTCAGACTTAAAAGCTTTCCTAAAAATCTAATGCCGGAAACTTAGAAACTCCATGAGGGAAAAAGGAAACCTGGGTGGAAGTATCTTTTACATCTTTAATTGCATCTCCTGCAAGAATTTGTTCCCATAATTAAAGGGCACATGATAATTAGCATGAAGAGGCAAACTACAAATGAAAAGTCAATGGAGTTTTGTTAAAGGGGCATATAAGGTTTTTTCATATGCAGTTGGAAAGTCTTTTTTTGAAGTATTTATTACAGAGTTGTAAAAAATAATACATAAAAAAAAGTAATTTTTTTCCAGGAAAATGATATCTTAAAAACTGTTTCCTACTTTACAGTCCAATGCTTTTGTTTTGTCATGATAAAAATGCTCAGCATCTTTTGGGGTCCATACTTATTTATCCTTTCCAATAGTTAGGAAATGTCAGTAGTACTCAGAAGGAGATGAAAATGTCAGCAGTGCCATTCTTAGCAGAGATTACACATTTCAATAAGTAATAATTTTTGATACCTCATCATAGAGACAAACTGGTATGTGAGCACCTGCAAACAACCTGGGGGAGATTTTTACAGTCACCACTACCAAAATCCACACATGCCTAAAACTTCTCAGTTTTTGACCACTAAATGTAATTAAAGTCAACCTTTTCCTTTTTTTTCTAAACAGATGGGGAGATACCAAAATGTTAAGTACCTTCATTTTCACTCCTAGGTTCTTTCAAAGGCTTTAAACTTTTGGATGGCAGCCAGAATTTCAGCTGCGTTTTTCTCCTTGTGTTCAGGCCTTGCAGCTCTGAAGGCATGAGAAAGGAGTTACACACAGCTCCCTTTAGCTTGCCCTGCTTGCTATCTCTGCTGCTTGCTTAGCAAACTTTGCTCAAAGTAGGTTAATGTTCTGATGCACAGCAGGCTCCAAAACCAAAACTTGATTTTTACTTTTTTTTTTTTCCCCCTCCTTTTTTCCTTTTTTCTTTTTTTTTTCTTTTTTCTAGGGCTGTCAGCACTCATTCATCCATGGACCTATTCCATCTCTCCATTTACCCACCACAGGACACTTTAAAAGTCTCAGGCACTGTTTTCAGAATTCAGAGGAGTTACTTCAATCAACCATTTTGTTTTCCTGCAGTGACAATTGGGATTTATCTCATTGCTAAATAAGGCTTTGCTCGTGCGAATTTGCATGGGGAGTCATCCAAGAAAAACAGGAGGCAGTGGGACTTGTATCAGAAGGCAGGTGTATTTTTGGGAAGTTCTCCTTTAGCATCTCGCCCTCACCATTACACTTGTCTAAACTTTTCAGGCTCTGAAGGCTTTGGGCTGGGCCCTGGATCAAGCCTTCTGTGATGGAAATGAAGGGGAAGGCAGGGGTCTGTGGCAAGGAGGGAGGGGGACACTGTGGAGGAGGCTGTTGGTGTGTGTAGATAGGATGGATATATATATATATATATGTGTGTGTGTGTGTATATATAAGGGTGTGTATACACCCTTTCCTTGTTGCCTTTGAAGTCAGATATATTTAATGTCCCCTTTCCTTTCCCCATGTGAATATGACTCAATGCAGGCAGGGTCCCTGGCACCCTAGTGGGATCACAGAATGGAATCCTGCAGTCAAAGAATGACTTGGGTTGGAAGGGACCTTAAAGGTCATATAGTCCCAACCCCCAAATCTGTGTAGGTTTTGTTGCATGTGCTTCTCTTGCTTGCCAAAGCCACCTGTGTCCTCAGCAAGTACTCGTGATGTTTAGTATTCTCTAAGCAGTATGTGTATGGAAGCTAATAACTGGGTTTGGGGAAGACAGGACTGTTTCTCAAACTTATCTTTAAGGGGTGGGCTCATTTGTCAGGAAAGGGAGGAAATAACCAGTGCAAAGTGCTCTCCACAGTGTGTCAGGAGTTAGAAATGGAAAACTATTAACTCATGTGTGTGGCCTGGAGGAATAAATATATTATATGAGCTCCTAAAGTATGATTTAAACTTTAACTTCTAACTTGGAAGGGGGAGAAGGGAGTTTATATTGCTTGTGTTGCTTCAAGGTATTTGTCTGATAATGATAAGTATTTCTCTGGCTGTGTCATTGTAGTGAAGAATCACAGGAAGTTTCTTCACCTGGGATAAGAAGAGACTTGATACTTCACATTTTAATATCTCTGCACTTATGAAATATGTTACAGCTTGGGATGCTTCTCCCGAGGAGCTCCAGAAAGGAGCAGGATTGGTTTCAAAGGCAGGAGGAGAGTCAAAAGTGCCCATGTTAAAATAGCAATCTGTGTGAGCTGTTTTACAGCTTCAGAGATATGCAAAGCTGTAACTTACCTTGGCCTCACACCCCACACGTCCTGCCTGTCTGTAAAGCACTGCAACCCTGCCTGGACACATTTTATGGGACACTTCAGCTTGGAGGGAATGAACTGTTGTTAAAATGCTTCTGCAATCCTGTGCTTTGTGCCTGTGGGCAAGCAGGGGGTGGCACTGTCCTGTGTGAGAAGTCCTGAGGGCCGCTGTGCTGGGTGGGGTTTGTGCCAGCAGTGAGGGGCATTCTGCTCCCACTTGTGGGTGATGTGTAGGTGCAGGAAGCCTGTGTTCCCACTGCCTGTGATGTGCCCAGGCTGTTGCATGATGTTGCAGATCTGTCTGGAATTCCTGCACTGCCTGGTACCTCTTCTAACCATGAGCTGCAATAGTTGTATCATAACGACGGCACCTTCAGCTTGGGGGGATGCTCGTTTAAGAGGAGATAATAAGTTTTAGAAGGCAAAAATGGGATCTAAATCCCAATTCTTGTGAATAACAATGAATAGCTGATGCTCCACATGCTGTGCAGTTTGCAGTGTCTTAATTCTGAGCCTAAATCAGGGCTCATTCACACATCTGGAGTTTTACACATACGAAAACCTCCCAGGAGAATGCCATGGGTGCAGAACCTTGAAGCTGCAGGAGACAGGCAACAAACCATGCTGAGTGTGATCGTGGTGCAGACACTTCCCTGAAACCCCCTGGAGATGCCTTGTCCTGCCCAGCATCCTCGGGGGTCTGCAGGTGGGAACCTCCCACAGCACCTCTCAGCTCTTGTGTCTGATCCCAGATGGATCCCACACTACACGAGGAGGAGGGAAAATGGAAAGCTGATGAGCAGAGGATCTCAAAAGCAAACTGCTTTTTGTCTATAAAGGGCTCGATCTGCATTGCACTGACACGTTTCTTGCAAAGCAAAGGAGGAACTGATGTGTGAATTAGAGCAATTTATGCACATTTAAAGAACTTTATGATGCTGTAATTAGATGGGCATCTCTACTGAAAGTACATGTCAGCAGTCTAAATAGTAGAGATGAGAAAACTGTTGAATTTTACATTGTTCTCTGTGTTCCTTTTAGGTCCAGTGCACTGTACAGCTAAATGTTTCTTTAGATTTTGTCCCTGTAAGAGGTTCTTAATGCAACATCATCCCAGCAAGACAGCCTTTTTATTATTATTTTGAGGTGTTTGTGTGCACTGGAATAATGCCACTCTATATATAGAATGCTTTTTGCTTTGATTTAAAAATAATTTTATGCTTTTAATGAAATAGTTTTTAAATAGTTTCTCGCTTTCAAAAGAGCAAAATACAGCTGCTACTAGAATCTGATTAATGCTTGTTATTTCACGATAACTGTAATTAAATCCGGCTAATTACTGCAATATTTATGGAAAACAAGGAACAAAAGCTGTAGTTCAACACTTATGGAGTGATCCAGGAAAAGCTGTAGGGCAGGGTGTGGCTCTGGGGAGGCCTCAGGGAGCCCAGACCTCCCCTTTGCATCCTGCTGGGTGATGTGGAGCCAGCACACCCTCCCTCGTAACATCTTCTTCTTGCTTCCATTCCTCTTCTTTGCTCTGAAGGATGTGTCAGCAGAGCAAATCAGTCTCAGGGCTGTGTCACAGAAAGGATTGCTTTGAGCTGTGCCTCAGCCTTCAGCTCTGTGGAGATGTCCCTCTGACTGGACAGCACCAGGGGGATTTACAGCCACCTTCGTCTGCCTTCAGTTTAAGATTTAAGGGAAGAACAGAGAAACATCATCTCCCTGGAAACTCCTCTCTGCTGACAGCTTCTGAAACACCAAGCTCTGACAGATGGATGTGATGGCAGTTCATGGATATGTTAGTGGTTGCAGCAGTGCCATTGCTCTCAGCTCATCACACAGACCTGAAGCAATGACAAAAATGTCTCCAAAAATGATTGTGGGTTTTTTTTTCTTGCTTCAGTTTGGTTGTTGTTTTTTTTTCCTATGTAGCTGTGCCAAAATGATCACAGGAATTTCTGCAACCAGCTTTCCAAATCATTACCTAAACCCACCTGTTTTATTCCTCGTGGACAACTGCTCTGCTAAAACCAAATTTTCACTTTATATGCCCCCCAAATGGTGGCATGCTCTGCACAATGGCAGGCAGGGAGTCCACAGCTAATGTGGCTGGAGGAGCACAGCCTGGGGGAGGCTGACTGCAGGCAAATGGACAAAAGTGCTTGGACATCACAACTGACTCACCCTGGTGCTGCTGACAGTGCTTGTTGGACTGAACACCAAGTGAAACCCTGCCTATCCTGAGCACCAAGTCTGCTGCTCAGAGAGCAAATATTGCAATAGACTGTTAGGGCAGGAAAACAGAGCACTAACTTGGCAATTTGGATAAATTTAAACAGTGCCCTGTCCCCCACCATAAGCAGCTGTGCTTAAACACTACTGGTACATTTCCCAAGCTCAGAACTGCAGGGTGTGATTTGTGAGGAAGCCTGTGACCTGCTCTCACCCAAAAGACAGATTTTGTCTGTTCCAGGAGTGGTGGGTGCACCTTTGGGTTTGAAGAAGGGAAGCACATACAGCTTGAGGCACAAGCCAGAGAGCTGCTTACCCTAAAATCAAGAATCTGTGTGCTCCTAGGCACACAGAGGAACAGCACATCCTGCTGGTTATGAACCAGGGGAATACCTTGTCCTGCAGCAGCAGAGGTGCCAGGGAGTGTGGTGCTTGTGTTTCAGTAAGAGGAGATAGAGGCATGGAGAGGCTGCTGAAATAGCCTGGATTGTCACTGTCTGCCAGCCACCAGCTCTTTCTCACTGGTTCAGTGGAGATGGTTCAGTGGTTCAAATGCAACTTCAGCCTTGGGACATCTTGGATAACTTTCAGTCTTGCAGTAGATTTGTGGTACCAGCTGTCCTGGCTGGTGTAGCAGTTGGTGTAGTGTGGGGATCAAATATTAAGAACATTTCACTAGGCTATTTCCTCATTGACAGAAACATCCTTTCTAGAAGAGAAAAAAATAACCCTACCACCAAATATTTTTGATAAATGTGACAGGATTAGAATAGAATATTTCAATTTTTAGTTTCAGTGCAAGATGCTTTTTTTCAGTGCCCTACTTTCTCAGCCTTTTTTTCTAATGTTATTTTGTGTGGCTAAGAGACAAGAGCTTTCTTGCCTTCCTCAAGTTATTTAGGGCTTTTCATTGACTAATGCCTTTTGTCACAAGTGACAGTGAAGGACCTGTTTGGTAATAGAGATCAATGGAGATGAAGGTGACATTTCAGAGCAGAGTTTTGAAACTAGTACATTGCTATTTATCTGAGCAGGGCACCTAGGAACACTGGCTGTCAGTCTAAGAGCACCACAACCCTCACTGCAACTTCTGTACCTTCCCTCCTCCTAAAAATGCACATTTCCTGTTTCTGTCACTCTTTTCATATTTCTTCCCTATTTTAGAAAACTCTTTGCCAGTCTCTGGTCCCATGAAAATTTTATCAACCGACTTCTCACTCTCTCAGTACCTGTTGGCTGAAGTGAGGCTTTGTCAGCAAGTGATGGGTGACCTGTTTCCCACGGATAACTGCACCCCGTGGTTTTTGCAGGGACAGAGCCTTTGGTGCTGGGGAGGTCCAAGGGCACGAAGGGTGTTGCTTCCTTCTTATTCCCTGCTGAGAAAAGTGTGGTGTTGGCACCGAGCAATTTAAGGAGGTGTGATTTCATGCTTCAGCTCTCTCTCCAAATTCCAAATGCAATAAAGATACTTGTGAGAAGTGCTAAAGTGGTAGACAGTGAGGAACTTAAAGCCCCTTTTTGCTTGGAGAAGGGGTGCAGAAGGAGCTAATGGTCATCCTACATTTCATACTGGAGTGATCAGCTTTGAGTGGACAGTTCAATTCCCAAACACTTTAAGGATTTAATCCACACCTTCTTTGCTAAGGAATACAGGAAGGGTGGTAGCTTTCAATCCTGCACTGATCTGAGACCACCATACACTCAAACAAATTCCAAAGCAGTGGTCAGGTTAAAGCCCTACCACTGCTGTCTGGCTTTGAGTAAATATTTGCTACTTTGGTTCCAATTACTCCTCTCTCCTCACCTGTAAGCTTTGCCATCTGTATCCAGAGGTACTGGCTTTCGTGGCCTGTTTGCTTGACATCCTCCCCCGCTTAAGTCTTGAATGAGAAGGTCAATTTAGATAAAGCCTAATGCAATTACATCTCAAACACAATCTCAGTAACTTCTGTACATGAATGAAATGAAAACACATTAATAACCTCACATACATCCTGCCCAGCAGTCTCCCCCAGTGTCATGGCAATGCATTTAGTACAGACCAAGCAAGAGAAGACAGATTGCTTTCCCAGAATTCGCTCAGTTAATGGAGAAAAATCCACCCTGATCTAACTTGGCTCCAGCAGTTTCCCAGAAATATTAATGTTTCAAGCTCTCATGGCTTTAATAAAGTAAAATATAATGTATTTCAATGGAAAACAAATTCCCCATTTCTTTTCTCCTGGCAGTTGCTGCAGCTGATAGCTACAGTGTTGCTTTCAAGCAGAGCATGCTGAGCTAATTATATTTCTTCTAAACATTGTTGATTCCTTGATTGCTAATGTGGTATTTGAGAGTCAGTGATTCTTAAATGTCAGCTTAAGAATCCATCTTTACCAGTCTGAAACCCCTAAATGCAGATTTTGTTTTACCAATATTCCCAATAAAGAATTACTCCATTGCTTGTCTGGCAAGTGAGACAAATAAAAATTTCCAAAGGCTGTATGGTTTTTTTTCTGCACCACATTTAATTGGTGGGAGCATGGAGACACAGAAACATTTTCATTAATGCTTCATTATTAATCAGTAAAAGATGGATGCAACACTTGAGGGAAGCACTGAATGGTGAATTCCCTAATCAATTTACTGCAGCTTCCTTTGCCCTGTTAGTGTGAATGTTGCAACAGCACACTGTGAATATACTCCTCCTTTAATGTGCTCTTCATGAAAAAGGTGAAAATCCCTGTATCTGGATAAATATAAATTGTTTGGTAAACAAACATAAATGATATTATTTTTCTTGATTTTTCTAGGGTTCTGGTGGGTACGGCATTCGTACAGTTTCGGGATGATGAGTCCCATAAATGTTGCCTTTGTCTTCTTGGTAAGTTTTTCTTTTTCTTTATTTTGCTTGTATAATATTTTATATGTTATTTGTTTTTACATGTTACAGCATTGCAACATAACAGTAAGTAAGCCTGGGTTTTGACTGGGGTACAGATATATTCAGATGTCCTGCAGTGAGGGTCTCCCATCACGAGTCCTCCTGGGAGGAGAGCTTTCCTCACTGCTGTTCAGCACAGCAGTGCCTCTCATTCCTAAACTTGCACCAGGCAGGCAGCTGAGCAGAGGGCAAGGTCTCGAGCACAACAGCTGGGACTGTGAGGTGCAAAAGCCATATTTCTGTGGGAAAAGGGAGTGGAAACCAGTCCCTGATTGCTGGCATCAAAGTAGTTTAAAAAGTTTTGAAACCTAGCTATGCAAATTCGTATCCAGTCCTTGCTAGAAATTTTCCTATCTGTACTCTGTAAAGATGGGACATGGGAACAGTGTGTGTGTTCAGTTGTTCTTGTATGCAGAACTCTTGATTTTTGGGAACTGTTCTGAAAATACCTTGATTAATCAAGTAAAGAAATCTTTTCCATTTGCACCACTACCAGCAGTTATGCAGAGACTAAGGAACCATGGCTTTCTTTTTTACTGCCTTTAGAGATCTGAGACCTCTAGGCAATAACAGGCTGATGGGATGTGAAGGATGGAGATGTCATCAACCGTGGGGGTGTCACTCCTTGGGGTTCTGATATGTGCCAAATCCTGCTGCTCCACCCTCAGTTATCCAGCAGCAGCCTAGCTCCAGAGTCTGGGATCACTCTCTGCTGGGGCCAGGCAGGCTGAGCTCTGCCTTGTCAGGAGGTCATGGCCTGAGTTAGGGTTCTCCTGGAATCACCAGTGACCAAAGCAGCTCTCCAGCACCTGATACACATTACTGGATACTGAAGACAGAAGAATCTACTCTTCAGCCTCAGATTATCTCCATCCAGTGTCCTGAAACCTTTAACCTGTCTCCTGGTCGAGCTGAACCTCTCAAACACTGCTCTCCTCCTGATGTGCTTGGTGCTCCACCTCCTCCTCCTCCTGTGCATCTCTGCCTGGATGCTGTACAACTTGATTTATTTTTTCTCAGCTGGTGCTTGTGACCTGGTTGGTTTCCTTGTTCATTCCAAGACATGGGAAAAGTATCCCATTATCCTATTGCTCAGTCTAGTAATACTCAGGCACGACATGCAAACATCTGCAGACTTGTGAGCAGTTTTAGGACATTGGGTGAAAATATTGGGAAGCAGAGAAACTGAGGAATACAGTTAAGTTAAAGATATGGCACAGTATATTCCCATCCAACATGGAATAACACTGACTGAACAAAAAGAAAGTAGCACATCTTTTTTGATTCATTTTCTCTCTCATAGGATTTACTTTCCCAGCAATGCAAATCAAATCAGATACATCCATGAGTACTTACTGCTTCCAACTCAAATTGGAAGGGCAGAAGGTAAGAACTGGAACTATTTATTTTCTGTTTAACTCTCAGGAGCATGTCACAAACCTGGGACCTATCATGACTGAAAAAGCAGGCAATTAGATAATGACACAGAAACCCCTTTTGTTAAAATATTTCTGTGCCAAAATGTGTATGCTACCCAGAATTCTAATAGATCATGAGTCGAACCCCCTACACTTTAATTTGGTCACAGGGAAACCTCAATAAATAATAATAATAGTAATAATAATGAAATAATGCTTTTTCAGCATTATTTCAAAAATATTTTGAACTGACTCCATTATAGGGCAAAAATTCTGGAGAGAAATTATATTTTGCTTTGGCATCAAAGGAAATGTTTGATAAAAAACTTACTATGATGTAAAACATAAGCACAGTTTTAAGCTACAATGTCTGAGTTCCTTTTTGTTTCAGCCTTCCCCTCCCTCTCCCTCTTCACCTTTGTGCCAGGTCATCAACTCTTTCCTTTCACTCCAGTTCCTCTACTACATTTTATTCTTTTCTCCTGGCTGAAGAGGGACCAAGCCTTTGTGTTGTAATTTCAATGCTTCACCAGGCATTACCCTTCCAGGTTTCTTAGTCAGCAAAACCACAGTCTTTGTTGACCTTGAGCATCCTCCCATTCCTGTATCCCAGGAAGGCCCAGTCTCTGGGAATATGCTGATGTTAGCAAATGAGTGCAGCCCAAAGGGGCAGATCTGAAGATGACAGGAGCTGGCATGCAGCTGGTGGTTGAAATCCACCCCGTGCACATTTTAGGAGGTTTTGCTTTGGGCAGTGTCTGGCCTGGTCCTGTGGGGAGCAAGCAGAGCCCACCTTTCAGTTCAACTTCATCTGAAAGGGGCCCAGTTTGTGTGTCCTGCTCACTGCTGGAAACCAAAACACTGGGATTGCAGTGGTACAAGGACAGTATGAACTGGAATGTGAACACAGGTTTGCTCTTTCCTGGCTTTGCATTTCACACTCTGTACTCTCCATTATCCCTTTGTCTGGTCAAGGAGCACTTTTTGTATCTCCCAGGGCCGATCTGAACTTAATGAGTGTCTCCCTTCCACACACAAACTTTCCTGGCTTACCCTTCCTTCCTCTCAAGGCTCAGATTCCAGCAGGAAGAGAAGAAGATGCTCTTCCAGCTTGGCAGTGGCCAGGAAAGTCCCCCAGGCCCAGCTCTGGAGCACTTGCCAGCAATACAGGCAATGTTTTCCCAGGCAGAAATCTAAGCACAGGACTGGATTGCTACTCTTTCTTCAAAATCATGAAGTGTATCAGACCTCTTGATAAAGTAGCTCTTAAAAAAAAAAAAAAAAACTAACAGTTTTAAGGAAGAAATTTCTTTCAATAATCTTAAATTTACCCTGATTTTTAAATATTTTTCTTCAGTTTAGCTTAAATGTGGGAAAATTCATCTTTGTCTCTAGTTCAGCCATAGAATGAGCCCTGGCTATACAATCATTTGATAGAAAACAATAAATGCCCCTATAATTAAATATTACTACTCTTTTCCTTGTGCTGTTGCACTCTAGGAATCCTCCAAGAGTCATAGCTCTAGAGTTGAACATATTTTTATTAGCATTTATGCAGCAATATAAATACATGGGTTTGTTTGGGGTTTTATTCCCCACCAAGTCAATACACACAACTTTTCCCTGTTGTAAATCTGCCAGAAGTCCTCAGGACACCTGGACTCACAAGGTTGTGAATCAAAGGTGATTTACAGTAAAAGCTTCTTCATGAACATAACCTGAGAGACCTGCTCTAGTGGTGCCTGTGAAATTGCTTCTACAGGGAGGAATACTGGAATGGTTTCACACATTGACAGTCCTTGTGGGCTTCTGTATGAAGCACCTTTTCTATCAGCTTCCTTCTCTTGCAGGCCTTCCTGTGAAGGTATTCCTCTGGCACAAATCCAAAGAGACATTTTACATTTATAAAATCTCAGGTACCCTGTTTGAGATGTAAACAGCAAGAGATGAAGAGTGTCATACCTACATGAAAATACAGAAAAAAGGAATGAAACATTTACATGCAACAGGAAGGGTCAAGGATGTTCCTGAATTGCATCTTACGTGAAAGTTTCAGCATCATCATCCTTTGTGGGTGATAGTCATATCCAGTTATTTTGCTTTTTGGGGCCAGCTGTTAACATCTTTTGATGTATGCCATGTAACAATTCTCTTTATATTTCTTTTCTATTCTCTTATATTTTGGCTTTTGCTTCCTGGCCACATACTGTACATGTGTACTGTACTGTGAAACAAAGCTCTCAAACCTTGACAAGAAATTCCCTTTTCTTTCAGTTCTGCTTGTGGGAATGGAATATTTATATGCACTGCACATTGTCTGAAGAGCCATTGAATAAAATCCACCAAGTGGCACCACTAGTAAAATCCACCAAGTATTCTATTCAATTGGCCTGCCCAAATCCAAAGAAAATGAAGGGGAAAATGAAAAGCAAAAACTTTAGCTGGAACCTCCATCTAAATAATGACTTTGCCACAAAAAAGAATTTTCTGAATCATCACTTTGAAACAGAGATGCAGCCATGAGAGAGGGGTACAAGCCTTTGAGTTTAATAGCCTCTAAGTCTCTGTGTAAACCAGAAATTAATGAGAAATATTACAATAATCAAAGCCTTAAAAAACACCAAGATCATTTGTTGCTCTATATACTTTTCCATTATAAATGCTGTCCCTTAGAAATTCTCCAGGACAAAACCTGTGCCTCTATACTTTAGTGAAAAACTATTAGGAATATGTGAAATGAAAATAGCAAGTTGCAGGTGTCCAAGCTGCCCACTCCCCTGGTATCCCTGTTGGGCCCAGGCTCTCTGCCTCTCCACTGATGTTTTCCTCTGCACACTCATGTAGAAAATCAAGCAGGACTTGGGTCTAAAGTACCTTTATTGGTGTTAAATTGGATTATTTAAACTGTTAGCCTAACATACTTTATTTGGCATTTGTGTTTTCCTAAGAGCATGGGTTTGGTTTAATTTGTTTCATTTTCCTCCTGTGCCCTGCTGTCTGTAATTTTACTATCAATTTCTATACTTTTATGGTGACTTGGATAAATATTGCTAAATCATGGAGATTTTCATAAAAGCCAAACAGGTAATGCCATTAACCTCAGCAGTCAAAAAATAATCCTATTAAATTTCCAGTCAAATTGCCTCATAACCAATGTGCAGTGAAACTCACAAAAATTAACCATTTCACTGCAGATCAGTAAAGCATGTACTGAATATTTTTCTTCACCCATTGTTGTAACAGCTTGTCACTAAGAGCTGTTAGCAGCCCATGGATGGTGATGCAGGGATCTTCTGGTCTGAGGGGCCACCTTGAGCATCCTGGTGGTTTTTAACACCAGAACCAGTGTAAATACAGTCACTTTTGCACTGCTTGTCTCTGGCCACAGGAATGGCTTTTCCAAAAGTCTTGAAGGCCAATGAAATACTAATTTTTTTCATCTCTCTTATTAGCCTCAGTGGACAAATGCCTTCCTACATTTTGCATCTTTTCCATTCTGAAAAATGCAAGATTTTGATCGAGATATACCTGCTGTTCTCAAGACTCTACAAAGCTATTGGATTAGGGAATTGAATCAGCACAAAGAATTTCTACGTGGAGATTTCTATTAATAGCTTTGCATTTTTATGATAGCAGGATAACTCTTAAAGCCTCAGAGGTATTGATGAGCTGAAGGGCTGAAGGAGAAGTTGGTTGGCAATTTCTAGGGGCTGAGCTCTGGCTGATTAATCCTGGGTCGTGGAAGCTTCACTGCATGATGGCTGATCCAAGTGGTGCCTGTCAGAGCCTCTGAATGATAGAATCCCCTATAATCTGGCAAGTTTTGTTTTTTCAGGTCTCTCTTAGATCTTAACATCACTTAGCATAATTGGGAAGAATCACAGCTGATGTCCATAATGGGCAATTGTCACTCCAAAGCCCCCAGGCCCCTGGATGATATCTCAATTCATCAAATGACCTTCATCTCTGGATGACAAACGTGAAATAATTAGCCTGAAGAGCAGCATGTCTGAAAAAACATTCCAAATGCTCCAAATTCCCAAGCCTGGCAACTACTGCCTCCTTTTACCAGGAGACCCCTCCTGGACAGCTCACTGTTTATGGCTGTGAAAAGCTTTTGGATCCAGGTCTGGGCCTCAGTGTGGGCTTCTCACCCCTTCCCTCTTGCCCAGTGAGCTCTCCACTCCTCCTCCTCCTCAGCCCAGGGCACTTCCCTGCAGCAACAGATGATCAGGAGCAGGTGAGAAGCTCAGAATTCCAAGCAGCTGTTCCTGCTCTCTTCAGCCTTGTTTTCACCCTAGCAAGGAGCAGCTCAGCCCCGAGCTTTAGCAGCACTGTCTGCATCTCTAGCACCTCTGAAAAAAAACCAGCAGAGGGATAAACACCTGGAGTAAAAGAACTGCCAACAAGAAAATAAATTTTTGAAGGAGGAGGTGGAAAAAGAGGAGTGAAAGCATGAAAGAAGACAAAAACATATATAAAGAATAACATAAAAATTAGAAGGANTTTTTTATTACATTACTAGGAGAATTCAGCAGAGGAAAAAGAAACTTGGAAAATACTGATGCAAGATTCTGTCCTCCCCTAAGCTGTTTATGACGTGGATAATCAATGCCCAGATTGTTTCTTACAATCTTTTCTAGCAAATGCATTTTTCTTTTGCCTGAATTATACCTCCATCTACCATATCTTCTATTATTATTCTTGTGATGAGTACTGTTAGTTGAAGACAGTGCTTTCCTTGAGTGTGATTTTTGTCTCTCTCTGGTTCCTATTCAATATGCCGAACTGTAGCTGCTATTATTAGTGGAGAAATGTGGCTTTTGGTTAACTGTTGGAAGTAAAGCAGCCAAATCTGCCTGAGAGTTGTGCATGCAGAATGAACACACAAGGCCTCTAAAACACCTCTCTGGGATGGGAGCTAAATGGGAGACAGCACAATTTCAATCTGTTTAAGTAGACAAGGATAGTGCTTTCAAGGTACAATGCTATCCATTTAAAGAATACCAAGCAACCTATTCAATAAATCCTTTCCTTTAGTACACAGGGCAAAATATACAAAACTCCACAAAACTTCTCTTTTTACATCCTACAAATCATGTGCAATATCTTTGCATTCTACAGCTCCCATCATACCCACAATGTTCATGGAGCCCAGGCTCTGTGTAATCATTATCTAGCATCCACCTTTTCTTCACCATGCTGGAAAAAAATTAAATTCAGAATTTATTTTACCCACAGAGGAATGAGCAGCTCCATGAAATGTCACTCTTCCCAGAAATCCTCATATTTGGTTTTTTGAGGGCTACATAAACATGTCTGAATAAGGAACTGATGAACCTCTGCAACTACAAAATACATTTATTCACAACATGCAAAGATAATGGAGAAGAGACACAAACTAAAAGGTCAGCTGGCAAAAATCCCCATCTTCTGATTGTCATAAAAGTTCCTATCAAGTTTCAGAAGAGTTCATTGGTTTCCTGAAAGAATCTTACTTTTGGGTTTATTTCAAGAATGACAGAAGAACTTTCGTTTAATGATTTTTCTGTTTCAGTTAATTTACCCGTGCAAACTCATTGGCCACACAGAATACGTGTACTTCTCACACATTTATGAGTATTTTGAAACTCACACATTTAAACAAGAAAATAAAATCTGTCTGTTATCTGTCTAATGCCATCGGAACTGTCAGTGCCTTAATTAAATCTTAGTTCTGACAGAACTCTGAAAAAGCATAAGGGCCCAGTTTCTTGAAGGAGCTCTGCACCTGAGAGCTGACTCAGGGAAGTGCTCAGCACCTGAAAGGGACAGCACAACACTGTCTTCACTGGAGCCTGCTTTATGTACTGTTGGTTTTGCTTTCAGTGCAGCTGCCAGGGTCCCTGCCTGGCTCGAGGCTTCCCCTTGCTCCAAGCCCCAAGCCCCAAGCAAACCTCCAGGCACACGTACCTAATCTGAAGAGACAAGGTTGGCAAGAATTGCTGCTACACACTTGAAAACACAAGGCAGAGGAAAAGTAAATCTGCTGTTTAAGGTATTATTTGACTCCTAGTTTTACCTGAGGTGATATATGAAGTCTAAGGCAGAGGAGAGAGATGAACCTTAACCTTCCATTCAAGTGCATTTAACCATAAAACTGTCACTTGTCGTGGCATGCATGATGAATGCACAAACACAACTGCTTTCCACGTCGTTCCTCGTGGGGGATTTTACAGCCATGATACTGCACAGGAGTCAACTGGCTTGATTTAGTTCCCTACATCTGCTGCACAGCCTCCTCAGGGCTGCGAGGAGCCAGCCCTGAAGGCTGACACAGGCTGACATGCCCCTTCTGAGACACGGTAAAAATGCTCCTCTTGGTGCTTGGAAAGCTCTGTGGTGGGGGCATGCCAGGCCTGCTGAGATAGATAAAGGTCTTTCAACAGCTTTCTGAAAGCTGCTGCTGCAGTCTTTGCAGTATTCAAAAGCTCTCTTAAGAGAGCTTCAACACTGGCTGAAATTCAGAAATTAAATTAAAGCATGTGCAATGGTAAAAAGGAAAACCCCAAAACAAAACGGATGCCCCATAAGGGAGTTGTGCCTCTGAACTTTGTGAGTTTTAGACAGACTGGATATAACTCACACCAAAGGTGTCAAAATACTTGGTGCCTCATCCTGCTTGGGATTAGTAGACTTTTGTCAGTAGCTCGATCCTATAATCCCTGTTACACCTAGAACTTTCTTGCCTTTCTCCCAATAATAATGTGAACTCCTGAACTTCCTGGAGACAATTAAAATTTTTTCACTCCCTTCACCGTGTCAGTAGCTGGGTTCCTGATGCCTAGCTGGAGTTGTCCTCCACTGTTTGGAGGGAGGGTGCTCCTGACTGGGTTCCTTGCAGGCTGATGCCCACGCCGTGCAGCTGGAGCCCTGCAGCTGGAGCCCTGCAGCTGGAGCCCTGCAGCATCCCTCCTGGCTGCTGGCTGCACTTGGGAAAGGAGGGAGACCATCATCATGTCACCATCCTGGGCCTCGGCCAGCCCGGCCTTGGGCTGGGCCATCAGTGGAGGGGAGAGATCTGGTGGCTGACAAGCATGGCCAGGAGAAAGCAGGTCTTGATTTAGCAGCTCTGGAAGGGGTTTTTTTTGTTTTTTGGTTTTTTTTTCCTTGGGCATAGATAGGAACCAGGAGCACTGTATTAAAATGCTAGAACTTTCCAAGAAATCATAATTAAAGGAGAAAACATCAGTCTACTCTTCCCTTTAGACTGGTACGACATGGTCATTTTGGATTTTATCCTGCTGGTCTATTTTCTAGTGCCTTTTCCTCTTAAACTACAGCATCTGAAAGAAAATGCTGTTGGATGTAAAACACCTTACCCCTTCACATTATGTGGTATTCAAAGCTTTTTACATTATCTTATTGTAACTTCAGAAAAGGCAAGTTATTCAGTATGTCAAATGAAATAGCTTCCATCCACTGCTGGGGCTGAAGGCAAAGGTTTGTAATCTGTCCTCAACTTTATTAAAAAACATAAGGCATCAGCCTTCATGTAGCTCAAATACATTTCCTTGCCTAGTGACAAACCATGTCTGATACTGCAGAATGAACTTGATATGAATTTCTATTCAGTGCACTCAGCCCCCTGAATACTATTTAATTCTCCAGTGCAGTGTGATTGAACACACTGATCATGGGAAGAGAATGCTTGCTCAGCCTTGCACTGCTTTGCTTTGCTCTCTCTTAGGGGTGTTTTGTCGTGATGTTTTTCCCTTCCCACGTGTGAGGATTAAACATTACCTTCCATGATGAGCTAGAAGAATTTAAGTCTCAGACCTGCCCTTGGTCCCAGGATTGTACAGCCCTGCCTCAGCAATGGCTCAGCAAATGTCTCAGGAGCCACCCCATGCTCTCTTTACGTACATAAATAGAAATGCAGAAAAACTGGGAGTCTTAATGCAGCTGAGATTTCTGATTTCTGTCCCCAGGGGCCTTCTGTGGCAGTGGCATGAGGGCTCTTGTGTCACTGCTGAGTCCAGGGTCTCAGGGACACCCGTGACTCGGTGACATCCAGGTTCCACCTCTTGGCTCTCGGGGGTAAATGGCTTGCTAGTCTTGATATCGTTAAGTTTTGACTTGGGACATGTGCCTCGAGATTCAGAGCAGATATTAAAAAATGAAGAAGCTCAGATGATTTTATGTAATTGGGGCAGAAGCTGGAGAAGTATGGAGGTTAATAAGGGAAAGAGGTCTTCTGTTCAAGCACGAGGCTCTTATTCTCAAGTGAATTCAAACTATCAGCTTTTCTGTAGCAAAGCTCCAACTACATCCATCTATTTCTGAGCTGCCTGTGCCTGCCAGGTTTGGTTTTAGCAGTTAGAACTGGCCTAGACGAATGTGCCATATGGACAATTTACAGAGTGTCAGTGCCCATGTCTCTTTCAGGTGCTGGGATTGGAGAAGTGTTTCATGTTACAGAGGATAAAATCCCTGCATCCTCTGTCACGTCTTGTGCAGGTTAAAGGAAAGATAACCTGTCCAGTCATCATTATACTCTCAAAAGTGTAACTGGAAAAATCCATGCGTGTCAGTTCTGGGAGTCTCAAGGAGATCTGCAGGGGAAACAAATGACCCACAGTAAAAATGGATAATTCTTCACAAAATTGGTACCTGGGTGCCATGTGGCTAAACTAGCAGTAAGAATGACCCATTCTTTTAAACATGAAATTAGTTCACTGTGGAAGTATAGAAAAGAGATTTTTATGCTGTTTTACCACCTGCCCCTCATCCCTGGGATCTGTGTATTCAGTTTTGATTTATGAGGGAAAGTGGGGGGAATCAGACAGATTTTAAACAGCATATGTCGAGATCATTGCAGTGGTTTGGGATTTTTTTTGTTTCTCCCAGGCTATATATTATTTTAATCTATTTTTGTAAAATACCACAATTTGTACTTCTTGTAAAGCCAGAGAATTTTTGGTTATTTATCTTCCAATATTTTATCCACTGCTCCTCTGTCAAGCATCACTTTCGCTAAAGAGTAAATGCAAGTTGTTTGATATATGGTGGGACTTGCCAGAAGTTAATTTGCTCATAGGTCAGCTCAACAAGTACAATAATTTCTTACTTATTTATGTTAATAATTTGTACAAATGTGCACATTGCCCATGGGTGTATTTAATACTTTCAAAAAATGTTAATTTAACTGTTGTAACATCTGACATGCTGAGCAGCAGTGGAGTAGTTTTGCCATTGCTCTTCAATGTGGGAAACAGAGTATGCTGAACTTACAAGGTAAATAAAAAGTAGAAATAATGTTTTGGCAGGTTTAAATAAAAAAAACCAACAAAAAACCCCAAAAAGTAGTCTCACCCTCATGGTAAGCCAGGAGCCTCGGTGTGCAATTTGCCCTCAAAGCTTAATTAACTAACTTAAGTCAGTGAATTGCACATTTCATTCGCTGTGGAGCAATAACATAAAAGTCTATTTCTCAGTGCCCACCAGGAGAAAAAAGTAGGAGGCTTTTGGAGTCAAAGTATTGCAAATGGGGTCCAAACTCTCCACACGGGGGGAAAAAAATTCAGTTATGTGTTCTTTGAGTATATTTTCCTGTTTAGAGCTGAGAAATTACATGTAAAGTTTTTAGAGAGAGTATCTACCTTTTCTGGACCTAAACTTCTGGTTAAGAGGGATAAAAATGGAGATAAAAAGGCAAAAAGAAATAGAAAACCTTGTTTCTGTGGATGTAATTAGGTTAGCTGACATCTAGTTTAATGACTGATATTTTTAGGCAATGTGGGAAATTTGGCTATAATTGATATAAGGAGGTTAAAACTACTGGTCTTTTCAGATAAAATTAGGTCCAGGTTCTTTACAGAAAACTTTGTGAAAAAATACTGATGAAAATTCTGCTGAAATATTTCTTCTATAACCTTTATTATAAAGACTTTTCTTTAGAAACTCTCTGTTTATTACTGAACCTTTCCAGTACTATAGTCTTAATTTAAAGCTTACATTTTCAATTTTCAACTCCAATTGTATGTCAGGGGTAATTATCATTCCTTAGGACTTGTGAATAGAGATGTCTAATGAATTGGAAGAATGGAGTCTTTATAAAGACTTAGTTTTAAATACAATATCCCTGTATGTTTCTCCAAAAACCCAAATTTTTCTCACAGTAATGATGTTTTTAATGTTTCTCATTAAAAACATCCTGATGGGTAGAAATTACTCTCCCAATCAAGAGGTCAGGAAACGGAGAGAGAAAGAATGAAGAGCTCCTGCCTAGGAGATGTCTCTTTATGTACTAAAAATATAGCAGTTCTCTTGGGTATTTTGTGACTAATATCTGCTTTTGAACCTTTTTGTTGAAAGTCTTGTCTAACTCCAAACTAAATTTGATTTGAAACCATAGCAAAGAAAGTATTTTAAGAAATGTTGTTTTTCCTTCCATCTTTCCGTATCAAGAGAATTTGGGCTGCACAACAGAAATGGAAGTCTGAGGTGAAAAATCTACAAAATTTATAGAAGTGTCTTTTCTGGAGAATAGTGCTTTTTTGTTGTTGTTTGTGAAAATTGTGATAGACATAGTATTTAAACAAGAACCTTTGCTGGAGTGTACTTATATCGTGGACTTTTGTATTTAAAAAGAGAAAAGCTTTAAAATTATCCAATTTCAAAATTCTGTCATTGAACAGGCTTAGAATTCTACCTCTCCTTAGTTTTCCCCCTTTTTACTTCTCTTTTAAATATATGTGACACCTATCCTTTCGAACTCTCTACAGTCCATGTATGATATTTTTCACATTAATCATAAATGTAAATCATTATGGGCACTGACCTTTGCACTGTTCCTCATACACACCTGGAATTACTATTAATTATTGTAAAGAGAGATATTTTACTTGAAAAACGGCTAAATACAAGAGCATTAAACTATACTACAAAATAAAGAATTCTATTTAGCCTGTTTGTTTAGACGGCTATGCTTCTGAATGGTTTCTTAGCATGGGCAGGGGACTTCCCAAAGGCATGAGTTACTGCTCAGGAGGTGTGGATTTTGATCCACAGCTCTGGCTGTGCTCCAAATGGTACTGTTTGATCAGAGGAATGAGCTATTATTTATAAGGGAGAGCTGAGTGTAGAGAAGTTTCAGGATGAATGAAATACACTCATTTATTTCAGGGGTGTATAGTTCCTGAGTAACGTCTGATAAAAAAATAAAAGGGTTTATACAATAAATCAGAGCAATTTGGATTTTTCACACTTCTAACAAAGGACTCTCCCATAGTCTCTGCGCAAGCAGTTGGGTTTAGTCCTGACACAGCCCTGGTTGGTGGCTTGCAAAGACCTTGTCCTTGGTGGGATCATTCCACACTCCAGCATCTCGTCCAGCTGGTTCTGGGCCCACAGGCCCTGTGGTTAATCTGGATTTCTGCTTGTCCAATGTGCACTTTTTCCTGTGCACTGGTTTTGTGGCTAAGAAACAGGGCAGTACGTGCAGCTGGTGCCCTTGGAGATTCTTGTTCCACAAACCCCTGCTCCAGCTTCCTCAGGCTGGCATGGAATTAGCTAAGTAAGACCAAAATCCCACAGATTCATTGCAGGACCTAATTCAAGTCTAATTTAGTCCTTTATTGATCTGTATTTGGTGTAGTTATCGTTTAAAGTCAGGTCCCTATTTTGGATATGAAAACCTCATCCTTCATAGTTTTTCTGTCTTTGCTCCTGCTTCTTTATCACCATTTATCTTCATCAGTTTCTGTGGCGTTATGTCCAGAGCAGTGCACAACAGAGGAACAAATCCAGTCTGTGATGAGCCACTGAATTCCATCATGCATGGATGCAAAAATTCACAAAATCATCTGTTCACTTCTCAGCATTTCTCACTTTCAGTGCTATATTTTTTAAGATATTCTGTTAAGCTTTAATTCTAGCTTTCAGAAACAGTGTTATCTCTATTTTTTCCTCTTTTTTTTTTACAAGATACAATGTACAAGATCCATACTATACATTTGAGAAGAACAGTAATGCACACTGAAGGAGTGATGATAATTCTAAAAGCAGGATGTCTGTTTGCTTTGTCCAATTACCATTAACATTATGCTGTTTTAAGTGCTAATGAACGAGAACTGAAACTTCTAATTGTGATGAGAGTTTCTATAAGAGGATAGGTAAATAGTGAATATTAAAGGAAACGACAACTGAGAGGCAATGTTACACTGCACCTGAAGTCTCCTGCAGGGACTGGTTACTATTATAACTGGGCATGTTATTTTCATCATTTATCCAGCCACGTAGTCTTTTTTTCTCAAATGAAAGAAAACTACCTCCTTGAATGTATGAAGAAAAGACTCATAGGGCACCTACTCCTGTCCTAATGCTGTTACTGTGAGTTAAAACCAGCTGAATGTAGCTCTGTTCTTTAGGGCCTCAGCCAGCTGTGGCTGATGACCAGGGTAGAGCAAAACCCTGACAGCAGCTGACAAGGTTGGAGGTGAATTGCCATCCTTAAAGGAAAATTGTGCCTCCCAAGTGTCCAGTACTGGAGTCCTGCAAAAGATCCTTTTAGACTTCTCACTTTTGACTCTCTTATCTTTGTTTTTTGGTTGTCATTTGGTTGGGGTTTTTTTGTTTGATTGTTTGGTTGGTTTGGTTTTTTTTTAATCTCAGGAGGTTGTTGTGGGGTTTGGTGGTTTTATTTTGGTGGAGTGACATTTTCCTCAGTGCTTTTGGCTCTTGCATCAGTCATGAGGACAGTCTGCTGCAGAATCCAGATCATCCATTGAACAAATAAGCACCAAACTTGATAACATCAAGACAAAGAAACACAGCTGAGCAGAAACTTATGTATGGTAATTTTCAACAGAAATCCAGGACAGTTAAACAGACTTGAAATTGAATTTCAGAGTACCCAGAAATTAGGTGCCTTGACTCTTTACTATTAATAGCTCTACCAGCCTTTGAAACGTTCAGATGAAGCACCAGGGCTAATTGATAGCTGTGTGCTGAAAGAATAAGTATTTATTCCAGTTCCTCCACTAGAGACATCAGCAGTCTTGGAGAGAAACAGGAAGAGTTCTGTTTTTAAGGGCAGGGTTGTCACAGAAGGTGCTGCATGTCCCACACAGAGGGACCAGGGCAAGCTGGGACACAGGTTCAAGCAAGAAGCCTGGGGACAGCTCAGACTGCATTTTGGGGAGCAGGACTTAGGCAGAAGCAGGAGCTGCTGTCGTGCTTTAGGCAGCAAATCCCCGGGGTAAACTGCCAGGGCAAGCAAGCAGGCTGGTGCTGGGCTCAAAAAGGGGGAGATGCTCAGGGCAAAGCAGCAGCACCCCCTTCACAGCAGCACCTGGGGTGCCAGACCTGGGGCTGCTCTTCAGGAGCTCCTCAGTGCCAAACCCAGCCCAGCCCTTCTGCAGCTGCCCAAGCTCGTTACGCTTGGAACTTCTAATCAACAGCCCAAGGTCCCAAAAGACAAATAACATCACTGTAATGTACAGCAGCTGCCAGATTCCCCCAATAACCTTCTTCACCACAGCTGAGAGGACAGAAGGATGGGTTTCAAGGGTGTTTATTGGATGTATTCATGCTTTCTTCTCCTAGAGCAGTCAATACACCTAGAAAAAATTCAGTATTTACACACTGACAGCTTTTTGATGCAAAGTAGCTGTGGTAGTATGAACTAAGCATTTGCCTTTTTTTCTTGGCAGTTTAAGCTAAAAGCCAAATATTTAAGGCCCAGAATGTTGTGTTTTCAGTTGTGCAGGCCAGCTAGATGTTTCTACCAGCATAGTACACTGGCTAACAGTGTGAAGACACATCAGAATGAATTACCACCTGTGTTCACTGAGCTGATACCTGCCAAAAGTGCTGCTGTCTGTAAAGGCTTTAGTTGTCATTTTGGGGAAATTAAGTTTCAAGAGCAGGAGCTCAAAGCTCCTCTGGTGTCAGTATCTACCTGTTGAAGGGTATTTAAAAAAACTAAAAGGGAAAAAAACATCTCATGAGGGATCCAAGAAATTGAAAGCGTTAATGGCTGGATCTACTGTCCTTGGAATTGCTGGAAGAATTCATTGTTGGTCCAACTGAGCAGGAGTCAGGTCCTGTGTGACTCCTGAAAGATACTGAACGGGCCCAGTATTACCTAAAATTGATTCTTGCACTACTTCTTCCCTTTGCTCTCGGGGTAAAGGCACAGTTCATTTCTGACAAAATTGCCCTACTTCACAGCCTGCTCTCAACCATCCCTGGAAGCTCTGCTTCCCTTACTTTGCTGCCATGTGCTGCAAATCTAATGATTTGCAGCACTAAAAATTACAGCCTCCATGATTCACGTTGCTGGTACTCTTATATTAGTCTAATCACTGGTACACATTTTACAGAAAGTTGACAAATACGTCAGGTTATTGAGGTTCATTTTAGCTTTGCCTATGGATGATTTAATACAGAAGGAAATCAGGTTAGGGGAAAGCTCTGAATATGTATTTTCAAGGGGGAACAAAAAAAAAAAAAAGATTTTTCTCGCCTCCTCTCACTGCTTCTCAGTCATCAAGAGAGAAAGAAATGATGAAAATGACACATGAGCTGCTGCAAAGCCTAAAAATAAGACAGCTTTTATTTTATATTTAGAAAGGGAGATTAGTTTGTTCTGTGGCTATTTTTCCTTTTTTTTTTTTTTTTAAATCTTTAAACAAGGTGGCATTTAAAGTAGACACCATATGAAAAGAGGCAAACGAATTTATTGCATTTTATTGTTGGTGAGGTGGATAATGGGAAAAGATGTGAAAAGTGAGGGAGAGTGTGGGAAGTGGGGGCACTTACAGGGAACTGCATTTGTGTGGGTTGAGTTTAGCAGTTTGAGACAGAGTACTTAGACAAATTGCTTTGCATTTATGCTCAGAAATGAAGAATAGCCTTTCTCTTAAAAGGAATTACATATGAGCCATTCTTGAAGCTGGTATTAGGTAGGCAGGACTGAGGATGCTGCTGGCAGGAGACTTAATGTGGAAATGCTAATTAAGGCCAAACCAAATGGGTAACCTTCCAGGTCAGTAGTAGTAAAGGTCCTGAGGTTAAAAAAAGAGCACAACTGAATGCTATGGGACTTTATTTTTTTTTTTTTTTCTAAACTAAAAGTATAAGTCATGGTCCTTACAAAGAGTTTTGACATTGGCCTCAGACACAAACTGCAGAAATAAAAAAATAAAAGCCCCCGAGTTCATGCTTTGAAGTTCACTAGGATTAGCCATACAAGAGCAAATTCCAGGAAGAGAAGGTAATCAAAATGCAGGCAAGCAATTAGATCTGCATATTAAGTATGAAAATACACAGTGCTGGGTTGCATATTAAGTAAGTGCAGTAACCTTGTGCTTCTGGAGCTGCTCAATGAGGTTACTGTGCAAAGGAGCTCAGAGGATTCACCTCCTGAGGGGAAAATTGCTTTTCTTTGGCTATAAGCATGGACATGGTGCTGAAAATGCACCTTGTGTTTGATCTTATCAGCAAGGGGCTGGGGACAGTGGGCAGCAGTGAGCCCTGCCTGGCCTGGGGACACCCAGCTGTGCCACCCCCAGGTGGGTACCTGGGGGGCCTTGGGCAGCACCTGTGAGGGACACAAGGGACTGCTGAGCCAAGGGCCTGGACAGGTTTGCAGGGCAGAAGCTCACACCATGTTTGGCTCACCACTCTACTCTGAGCAGCAGACAAGGAATTTTCAAGTTTTTATTATTGTAGTGGGCTTTTACTGCCAGAGAAGGAGCCTATTCTGATTATGGAAACCAGCGCTTCCTGAACAAACTACATTTTATCTGCAATTATTATTATTAAGTTTTTTTCCTTCTCTCTAAAACTGGGGACTGAGATTATCAAGAGCCTGTGTGTTACATTGAGCCCTCCTTGCTCTCTGCTGTTCCTCCCTGGCAGTGACCAGAGCTGTGAAAAGGTCTGACTATCCAGGCCAGCACAATTCATGGGTGCCTAAGGTTAGAGGTGCCTCAGTTTTCAGCATGGAGCTGCTACTCTGTGCCCACCTCCTGTCCCTGATGGTCTGTCTGTCTGTCTGTGCACACTCAGTAAAAGCTGGATGTGGATAACCCCCATACCAGAGGCTTGTCTAAGGTTTCTAAGTGCTTCTGTTGGTTAGGACTCAAAGGCAAGCCATGAACTCCTGGCTTGTTGCCTCAGTAATTGCTTTCTAAAATCCTGCAGACTTCCAAGGGAGATTTTCCTCACCTTCTCAAGGAAGATCATTGGTCTGCAGAGAGAAACATGAGAACAACACAAGTTTGAGGTCACCTGAGAGTTTATGTGACATGGAACATACAGAGTAAAATAAATGCCTGTCTTCCTGTCCTTCCTGTCCTTAATTTCTCTGTGTATCTCCAATGCTTCCATTTATAAAAGTCTCTTGAAGATGAGATAACTCATTAAAAGTGGTGGGTGGTGTTTTTTTTATTTTATTTTTATTTTTACTTTTTTAAGGCTCTTGATATTGTGGGAGGGAAAGTAATAAGCAAAGGATGGGGAGAATGATCACCTCCAAGGCAAGCAGCTTACTGTTTCAGGAGCCAGGCAAAATCATTTTGGATGAGCATCAAACACAGCCAAGATATTTCATTGTTCTCTTTTCCCCTCCTCTAAAACAGCACATTTGAGAAAATGTCCCTTTAAATGTGCTCTTGAGTGTCCCACTTCACCAAGCCGGAATTTGCTGTGTTTATCAGCCCTGTGTGATGGTGTGGGTGTCAGAAATATGCAGGTGATGTCATTTTTCATTCCCTCACCCAGGGTTTAATTGACAATAACATTCCACACCCCTCCTCCCACCCTTCTTCCACCTCTTCAATTTAAGCCTTGTTCTCCCAGGCCTTTTGGGCCAACACTCTTCACGAATGTGTTACCTTCATTATTTTAAGTTTTCTCTAAGGCAGGAAAATTTCATGACTTCATTTTTACATAGTTCTTGGTATGGAGATGAAAGAAAGAAATGTCCAATATGAATTTACTGTAGTAATCTTATCTAGCAATAATTTCTCTGGCACGAAAAATGAAGAGAGAGCTCACTCCTGATGACAGAATCTGACCATTAGTATACTTTTTTATTTTTACACTTGTTGCCTTCATTTTACTATCTTTTTAGTAAACAAAACATATGCCTTCTGAATTATCTCTCCTGCATAGAATATGGTGCTGGAATATCTATTTTTATGCAGCCATATTAAATAAATCATGGCAATAAGTCCTTGGGTAAAGTATTTTATCATACCTTTTGTCGTACCAACAGCACCCGGTCATGAAAGAAGGACACAGATCCCCCACAATTAGGAGAACAGCCGAGGCCCCCAAAAGGAGCCCGTTTATTTTTGATACACACTTTTATAGGGTTTGCAAAGTGTGAGAGGATTGGAAGATGAAATCCCACCTCTCAACCAGACTGGTGAAGTGACCAGTCAGTCAGCTTTCCTTCTCCAGGAAGGAATGTAAACAAAACCATCGTTTTTAGTACAGTGCATGGGAAAATTCTGACTTGAGAATATAAACTTTTCAGAAGGCTTTCAAAAACAGGGTGACAACCTTTAATCAATGCAGCAAAGATTCCAGGGTAAACAGCAAAAGTTTTCCCTTTTTTCCACCCATTGGGATACATCATTATTAGAGGAAGTGCAAGTTTAGAAAAGAAGTGGTTGGAAGACACTGAAAAAAAGAAAAGGCAAGGACTGACTTGCATTGAGAGAGAAAAGGTCTCAGTGGCCTGGCTCCTCTCTTTTCAAAGGATCTTCCTGCCCCTCACATCTGAGGGGCTTCTCTGGGACCAAAGCCCCCAGACCAGCAGTGAACCCATGGACTCCACATAGACAAGTGTCCTTGGGGCTGTCCTGGGAGCCATAACTCAAGCTGTGAGGCAGAGCTCTTCCTCTGCCCTCTCTTCACCCACATGAATGGGAACATTGATGTATTCAGCTCCTGTTCCTTGTCCCTGGCTGCTTCTGACTCATAAACGGAGATGGAGATGCAAACAAAACCACCTCTGCATTCCAAGGGAGCTGTGCCTGGGAGGGAACAGGTAATGCCTAAGGCATGGAGTAACTCGGGACCACAATACTGCCCTTTCAAAAGCCAGGCTTTCAGGCTTCTGAGGCTGTTAGGCAAAGCCACAGCCTAGCCTGCAGTCCTCCTACATCTTAGCACCTCCCTCATTATGGTTACAGCACAGATAGCTGTCTGGGATTACTTGCTGAGTCAATTAATGGGATAAAGTAAAAGTGTGAGTGAGAGCGTGTTGGGTAACTCAGAGGTTGAAAGGCTATACTGAAACACATCTGGTGATAATTAAGTTTAACTGTACAATTTTATCTGGCCAAACATAATTACCTGCAATTAAATGTGTGTCAGTGCAGCTGATTGACACATACACTGTATAACCATGGCAAGCAGAGGACAAGGCTTATTGCAAGGCTTATTAAGGTCAATTGCAGGGAAAACTAAAAAAGCATCCTTACAGGGATGGAACGGGGCAAAAAAAAAAATATTATTGGCAATTAACTTCACACAGTGTTTAAGACCCATTTTTTAAAAAAAGGTATGTCCCAACCTAGAGCAAGATTTTCTTTTAGTTTCTTCTGGACTGTCTTTTCTGTTAGGTTAAATGCAGGTGTAACACACAGTTGCAGCGATTACAGCATAGTCCTTTATTGTGATTAATGCTATGAATGGAAAGAGTAAAGAGGCAGGAAAATGGTGGGTTTAGTGTGGGCATGACAGGAATCAGTAGAAGTGTCTGATAGAATCCACAGCAGCTGGTGATTTGCCAGTGTTAAACAAATGCTGAAGCTGGCTAGTTTTTGTCTAGAAGTGGTACCTATATGTCCTGCTTCACAAGACAAATCTTCTCCAAACAACCAAACAAAATCTCCTTGAAATGTGGTTTGAATTGACACTAACTCAGTTGGTTCAAGCCTGGTGCTAATAATGCCAAGGTTGTGGACTCAATCCCTCTATGGGCCACTCACTTTAGAGCTGGACTTGAAGGTCCTCATGGGTCCCTTGCAACTCTGTGACTCTGTTCTGTGAGTCTGTGATTCATGTTTGTAACCACTACTACTTTCATCCTCTTATCTCCCCTGTACTGCTGTACTGACCTATTACTCCAGGAAGGGCTGCAGCTGTGCAGCCCTGTGTTTGTGAGTGCCTGGCACAAAGAAGCTTGAAGACTTGCTCCAGAATTCATCAGGTACTGAAGAAAGGAATTGCTTAACTGAAAATTGCTTTTCACTTCATTTTTCCTTGCCAGGAAAGGCTGACTTCCCACAGGCACCGTAATTCACCGTGGGCTCTACAAGGATGCCAGTTTTACTGAAAATTCAATCTCTTTACTACAATAGAAGGCCAGCTGAGCTGCCATCCACAGCAGCACTCAACTAACCCAGTGCCAATAGTGTGTGATTCATTGATTATTATCAAATGAACTTTCACTTCGAACTTCGGAAAAGAATTAGACAGAGATGAAACTCACTGTAAGGGCAGCTGAGCAGACTTAGCTGTAACAATGAAAAGGAATGGTTACAACTCTCAGCTGTACCAAGAAACACTTGGGCCTGTGCTGCTTTTACTTAAATATTATTTAGGCTTCTGCAATGTTGTTTACAGCGTATCTCAACATAAGGTGCCATATGGCAGTAGAGGAGTGGGTGCTAATAAGAGCACATGTGAGGCAACTGTGCCTCTGTGTACCCCCTTCCCAGCCCTCCCAGGAGCACTCTGAGTTGAGACTTCAACCTGGAGGCAACTGAAGTTTGCTTGAGACTTTTCCTGGTTCCAGCTCAGGTGTTTGGGTGGCCATCTGATACATAAATAAATTAATGAACGTTGAGATTATTCCCAGCCCCCCTGTTTTTCAGGAAGATGTATCAACAGGATGCTTTGTGATGCTTTGTGATGCTGCTGATCACTGCAGAGCACCCGGAGGCTTTGGATCTGGAATTGTCTCTGCAGGGCTGCCTGCACTCAGCTCCTCACCCCTGTTTAGGTCACACAGCCCATGCACAGCAATGAGACTGGGCTGCTGGCTGGAATTGCACCCTGGCAAGCCAGCTGAGCATGGGAAAGGCTGGGACACACTGTCCCCAGCCCTCCCTGCAGCACAGCAACAGCTGGGCTGACACTGCCAGCCCTGGCCTGTGCTGCTGTTCAGTTTCCCATTTCAGGCTCCTGCTTAGTGGCTGTGCCCACGCTTTTGCTGGGGACTGGGCTGAGGCACAGCCTTTGTTTCCTGCTCCTCAGAGCCTCCCAGGTGCAGTGCCCAGGTATTACAGACTTGTACCCTGAGATATCCCACACATCAGCCTGAATGAGGTGAGCTCTGTGACCCCTGTGTTTGCCACGGCTTGAAGCTATCCTGTAATAATGTTGATCCCACTGGAGGCTTTACTGGGTGTATTCCACACACACTCAAATGATGAAAATATTTCATCATTTTCAGGGAAGAGTTTAAAATGGAGATAAATCAACATCCAATGGAATGGATATTGATTCATTTCCTCACCTTTGGAGCGAATACCTCCTCCCATCAAAAAGCTATGAGAGGAAAGTCATTGTTCATCTGAAACAAACAAGACTCAATAAATCTTAATCCCGCTAAAAGATAGTTCTGAGAGGAACCCAGAAAAATACAGCTTAGCATTCCTGTAACCAAACATGACACTTCCTTTCTCTTTTACTGTGGGATCTACTACTTGGGCTGTGTTTTTTAATGTAAAATTATTTAAAGGTGGAACAAAAGTCTCATCTCATTTTAATGGCAAAACAGTATTCATATTCTTCCATTTGTTCTATTTAGTATGGGGAACTCCACATTTCTCTCACTGAATATCTGACTTTGACTTATGGCAGTACCATAGGTCAGAGAGTGCTTAAAGAGCTTCCAGCAGAATATCTCTGGTCCAAGCACTCTGTAATCCACAAAATACTGGACTGTGGGTACTTATTCTGCTGAAGACCTAGGTCTGTCTCAGGAATCCAAGGAGCTGCAATCAGGTGCTCAGTACTGAGGGAATGTGTCAGTAACTCCCAGATTTGGGCCTCTAGTTCATGCTGGACATATTTCCTCTGAATATTTTATACAACCCTTTTAAAATTTATTCATTTTGCACAAATTCCTCTTGTATTTGCTGCCCATGAATATTTACAGAGCTGGCATTGCTGCTGTGCAAAATCTGCATGGGAAGGCATTTTAAATCACTCTCTGGGCCAGTCAAGCTGGCACTACACATTCCCACACTCCCCATCAGGCCAAAGAGGCAGGAGGTGCCTTGTGGGAATGCCACGGATCACTGGGGAGCTGGGAGCCTCCTTGGGTAGCAGAAGTTTCTCATCAAATGCACATAAATTTTCTTAACACCTCCACGTGCTCAGGCAGCCAGCAGCAAGTCTGCCCTTCTGGCTACAGCATCAACCTACAATGAAAAAGGAACGACAGTCTGAAGCACTGCAATCAGAAAGGGCTTGGGAGATGGGGTTGGGTGTGGTGGGAGCTGCCTCAAAAAAGGGCTTTACAAGTTTCCTTCTGTAACTGCTGTAAGGCATTGGCAATGTGAAACTATCTCAACTGTGTCTCAGATTGACACACGGAAAAAATTGTGTTCAGTAATCCACAGTAAGTATTTCCTCACTGCTACTCAGTTCTTGTTATTCAGGCAACCTCCTTCCTAATGGGCAATTATGGAATGACCTGTTTTTATATCAATCCATAGATCCATAGAGCATGATGGCATTTCTTCTATATATGCCATATACACAAATATCTCTGTGTGTGTAGGGTTTGTATATTTTATAAATACAGAAATAATTAATAACATGCTTTATGTGTGTATATTTTTTGAAATATGCATTTTAGACATATAGTTCAACACCTGCATTCTATAAAAATATATGTGCTCATATAATCTTAAATCATATAGAGATGACATAATTTAATATACTTACGAAGTTTCCTCTCATTCAGCTCAAATTCCTTTCTTTTATTTCGTTCCTCTTTGTTACCTATGACCAGAAAGAAATTTGATGTTAATATATAGTCTGCATTTGATTAGACTTGTAGATTTTCTTTTTTTATATATACCTATAACACTGTATGTGCATACATTGTACTTATCATACATAATGTATTGTAAAGTGGATATATATATATATATATATATATATATATATAAAATGTGTATCACAATGGACTATCAGAATAAGTCAATGTGGTCCAATATAATACATCAGAATATTCTATACCATATGCTACATAATATATATGATAGGTAAAAACTTGTAAATTGTATTATTTATATGTAACATGTGACCTGTAACACACATCATGTAATATGTTTATCATGTATGATCAGTGCAAGCTTCACAGTTGCTGTTACCTACCATAATTAAATCAACATTTTAGTTTTTAAAATCTCATTAAAGATGGCTTTTCTGAGAACAAGTATGCCATTAATTACTTTATCATGAATGAGATAAAGCAGATAGAACAAGCTCCTGTTAGACAAACAGTTACTGTCACTTCAAGTTGTCTCCTCATGAAAGTTTTCCTACAAAATCAGGCATTTTATCTCTGTAGACCTGTTTCTGCTCTTCATATCTTTGAGATGCATCCAGCAGAACACACTATCAAGGGTGAAGGACCACTGACTTCTGAAATGACATCCTGAACTTTTGCTATTCATCTGTGTTCCCTTTTTAGCTGTGTTACTGCTCTGGTTGCCATCCCACCACCCCTGTACACTGACTAAAATTGTTTATGACTCCATGTCCACTTCCTCAGTGATCATGGTTAATTGAGATACCAGCAGGAGATGGCCACAGAAGGGTTTCCTGGCTGGTGTTGCTCAGGATGAAGCACTGAATATCTAATTGCCCAACATACTGGGCTTGTATTTTTTTACTGTTCATTTCAGTCTGCTTAAGTGGCGATTGATTTGAAATAGAGATTTTTTTTTTTTTTGGGGGGGGGGGGGGAGCATATTTAATGAGGTTTTTTGGAATTTTTGGGGTTTTTATGCTGTTTTCAAACTTGAAACAATGGCCTCAATAAGAAACTCCTGTCCCTCTCTCTGTGGCTTCCCCATCAGGGTTTAGGTGAAAATCCCATCTTGTTCCTCCCCTACAGTGAGGTGCCAAGACCACTAAGGCCTCTGCATGTCTCTGGCACAGAGGCAAAAAAACAAGGCAAAAGACCCCTCAATCAATCAATCAATCAATCAGTCAAGTTCTAGACTCATTTACATACCCCAGTGATTCATAGCAGGGAAGTTGTCTGTGGTTTGAAGCTCAGAGCTCTTTCAAAAAGTCCCAGACACATTTTAAGGCCTTTATTGCAATCCCATTCTCAGTTTCCATTATTTTAGGCACAGCAAATAACTTTTCAGTGCTGAAGAGAAGCTAAGGTACCCCTTCCAGTCAGGCTAAGTATTCTAAATGACCCACTTCATCCTTACACAGCTCCATCCCAGGGTCAGATCACCTGCTGGGGGAACACAGGTGGCAAAAAATAAACTTCCATTTGATGCACTTCAGGCTGGCAGACTTTTTGTTATAGTTCATTTTAGAGAGGCATCTTTTTTTTTTTTAATTTTTCTTTTTGGCATACTAATGGACATCAACATAAACATCATCTCCAGGGCTGTTCCATGAAACTAAGTTGGATTGTCTTGAAATTAGCTTGACTCATATCTGAAAATTGCCAGTGATTAGCTGATTATGGTTTGAATTGAAGTCAGATTGCTACAAAAAGGCACAAAAAGTCATCCACGGATACATTCCAGTAAATGAGGCCTCAGATGCCTCAGTTGCTGCCAGTGCTTGCATTAGAGATGAAGGTCTATTACCACATCACATTGATGGTAGTCATTTTAAAATATGGATTCTGCCTGGGGAGAATCAGTCTCCTGGGGAAAATGCTGTCTTTTTACTTTTTGACCCACTCACTAAGGATAATAATAAAAGAAAAGTAACAATAAAGAAAAAAGAAAACAGCAGAACAAATTAAAATATTCTCCCTATGAGAGAAGCTTCTTCCTCTTTTGTAAATACAATTATTATAATTACAGAGTGATTCAATCCCGGTGTCTTCCTAGAAATCATTCCTTCTGTACTGATAGAAAGTGACATTTAAAATAAATTTGAATAAATCAAAGGCCAAGTGTTAACAATGCTGATAGATGGCAAGTTTATTAACGAAAAAGAAAGTATTGTTTTTGTCATAATTATAAAGTTCGGTGAACACTTCTGGTTTGACTAAATGCTCTGGATTTTTAGGATTTTGATGCAAACAATATAGGACCATATCTGTTTCCCTGTCCAAAACTACTAAGACATTAATTTTTCACATGTGTGTCTGCATTCCTCAGATTTGAAATAAATACTGTTCAGCTTCATGAAAATAAGCAAGTGCTTTATTTCAAAACTGGTCACTTTGAGCTGTGTCTCTGAATGGTTTATAGGCTGCTCTGCTCTCCAGTTCCTCATTTATTTTTTTTCTTCCCAGAGAAAACTCCTTTACAATCTTTACCTGTGAAAATGTATTTGAGCTCCAGCCCTTGTTGCATTACTGAGCATATTGCACAGGGAAATACTCAAGCAGTATCTACAAGTCAGGAGTCATATTTAATGCCCATCAAAGTGGGCAACAGGATACTGCCATGCCATTTCTAGCAGGTTTTTGATTTAAAATGCTCACAATTCATTCTCATTCCTTTTTAGTGCATATTTGACTTCCCACCAGAAAAATAAATTCTTACTCAGCATCTCTGATGATGTGAAGGAACATTAATGAGGTCCTGTGCTGGAAACCCTTACCTGGGGTGGGGATTAGGGAAATAACAAAGACACTGTCACAGCTGTTGGTGGCAGAAGCCACCATGGCAGCCACAGGTGAACAGCAACTGCTCAGACCCAGTGGCAGTCACAGCCCCACACACACCCCAGCTGGAAAGGGCCCCAAAAACCTGCTCTGTGCCAGGCAGCAATGGGGACACAGCAGGTGGCTCAGTGGCTGTCACCCATCAGGAGAGAGGAGTGGGGTGTCTGCACACCTGGCTGCCATGTGCAATCCACAGCTCTAACACTGCCCAGGAAATAGAAATTGGAAAATGTCAGGCTCTGTGTCAGGTTGAATTTTTACCAGTTCCAGGAGAGATCCTGAGGAACAGGGCCGAGGGGCTTAACAGGGAGGGGATAGAGTCTGCTCATGACAGTAAATGCTGTTCTCAAAGGAGAGGAGTGCATCCTCAGGACCACAGAAAGAACCACAGACTTGGTGACTCTTACATGATTAAAAGACAATTATTTTTANAAAAAAAAAAAAAAAAGGTAGAGGAAATTCACTGACAGAAATGAACATGGGAGACCTTTACCCTCAGTCCCCAGACAGCTTTTCAAATGAAAGGATTGCCTCTGTATCCCCTCTAATGACCAAGAAAAGCCAGCTTTGGGGCAGCTTCAGCCCAGTGTCAGCAGTCAAACAACAAGAGAATAAAGGAGAACTGATTTGAGCAATCCTATGCCAGGCACACAGCACAAAGACAAGCCACCATTAGGCAATACACAGATCTCCTCTTTGCGTGCATCGTGATTGCTGCCTGCTGTGCTGCTTTCCCCTCTCTTCACCGTCTCAGAAAAGGGTGTAAAGAAACAAAAGCTGGTGCAAAGGACGATCAGGTATCAACCAGCTTCTCCTTGATTAAGTTAACAAGACCACTCAGAGCCCAATGTGGCTGAACAGGACTTGGAAGAGAACGATAAAATCTGGGCCCTGGACAAGGGTGTGTGTCAGGAAGTCATGGCTATCTCTAAAGCAGTGATTAGTAACAATAGAAGGATATAAGCAAATGGTTGCTAGTTTCAAAACAAACAAAAGAAAGTTTCTTTTCTTGGTATTAGTTTACACTGAGAAGAAGCTCTTTTGAACGGCTACCGAGAATCAAAAGCAAACAAAACCCACAGAGGACATAGAAGCCAAAAGATGGCACGTGTGGCTCAGAAATTATCTGCCATAAATCCTTTCTGGGTGGCAGAGTACTCTGGGGACCTCAGCCTGCCCTTGCCTTGTTCCTAAGCTCATTCTCAGGCATCCACTGGAGATCTGATGAGGGACATGTTGGGCTTATGCAGCCTGGCCAGCAAATGAAAGGACTTAAAAATATTCAGGTTGCTGTAACTATTGAAGTCTGCTAGCATGGAATCTGGGCTTGATGATACAAGATTTGAGAAGAAATATGTGATGTCCAGGCTGTTGAAAGCACAAGGTGAACTTCCTAAAAAAACTCATTTTATAAATGTATTCATTCTACTTAACACCTAAAACAGATTTCTAACCTTAGTTAAGCAGTATATATTGTTTCTCTGTCTGCCAGCAAACTACAGTAACTAATTAGACTTTATGAATAATTTAAATTATCATTAGAATCTCTCATGTTATATTCAGGAAAATATGACTGTCCCCTAGTCTTCATTTTTAAGAAAGGATTTTTAACATCATTGCTTTTCTACATGCTCTCAAAACTTTTAAGGTGCACACAAAAAGCACCCCAAAAATCAAAATCAGAAAACCTGTAGCTAGAACTTAAGCACTTGCCTTCTAAAAAACTAAAGGCTTGCATCAAAGATGAATCACACATTCCCCAGCCCTTCCTGTTTTCAGCACCACGGTGGCAATAAATTGGTACTTAATTTTATTAGTTCTTCACTTAAATTCTAAGTTCTTGTGTACAGGGTACCCTTAGTGCCTTAGGACTTGAAAATTATCTATGCAAGCCCCCGTATAATTAGAATAACAGATAGATGCATAAAATTCACACCTAGCTCCATGCAAATCCAAGAAAAGATGCATTACTAAGTTGACTCTCTTCCCCCCCAGTAACTTTTCCTTCATTATCTCATTAAACATTAGAGAAGCGAAAGACAGACTGAGAAATCTCAGGTAATGTAGGAAGCATATTCATTTTTATGGTACTTCCAGAGGCTGTAGCTGGCTTCAGAAACTTCTCTGCCCAGCCAGGGCATTGCAAACCAATCTCCAGGGAAATTCCCTGCCTGTGCACTACCTGGGACTGGCCCTCACAGTGGTGGCAGTGCTGAGAAAACAGTGACGAGTTGAGACCCCCCCAATACCAGCATCCAACTCAGTTCTTCTCTCAGTACCAATCACCTTACCTTGACAACTAAACCAGGAGGGCAGCCATTTAGAAAGCTTAAATATTTGACTTAGGAACGACAGTAGGTCATTTAAATAATGAAATTCAAAGGAATTTGAGACAAGGCCACAGTACCAGAAAGGTTTCATTCTGTCTGACAGCACTGTGTACATTCACTACAGGAGCACCTGCAGTTGTTAGCCAAAATCACTTCTTCCCACACCTACACACACAAAAATACACTCAGACTAAAGTAATTAGCAGTCAACAAATGGGTTTGATATGAAAGTTGTTGAGGTCGGTTTAAAAGTATTACCTCTAACAAACTACTTATATATGTTAACTATTTCAATAGGCCTAATTGCTATTCCTTAAATAACTACTACCAAGTAGGTAAATAATATTTAGGATCATGATCCCTTAGCTGTGAAGCAGAACACCCCAGGTTACCTTGGCTGTGCAGAGTTTTGAACCTCTGGTGTGAAGCTTGGACATGGACACAGAGCTGTCACTTTAGCTGCATGCAGGCCTGAAGGAAAGCTTTTGTGCCCTCCTTTGAATCATTTGCTTTGGGATCAAATGCCACAACAAGAGTCCAAAGGCCAGGCAAAGCCCTGACCTCCAAAGCTAAGTTAGCTAATGCATAAAGAGATACTACACTTTTGATGAAAATCCTACATTAAACTTAACGTACTTGCAATAAACTTGATTTTATATGCTAAATATATCAATTTCCAATAGTCAAAACAGTGTTGTTGGCAGTCCCAAGCCTGTTGACCTCATTTAAATCTGTTTGATTAGGGAAACAGACCTCTAGCATCTCTGCTGGTTTTCTCACCTTGATGTAAAGCTGTCAGGGTTCCCAGGTAGCCCGTCCTGGACTCCACGTTCCTGAGATGTCAACCAAGCCTGGCAGTTTCCCTGCCTGGTGGGGGCTGTGGGCCAGGTGCACCTCCTGCAGCAGCCTGGTGCTCTCTGTGCTCATCCTCACTGCCTGCTCCTGGGCAGCTGCAGGCTGCAAGTCAGTGGAAAGGGGAAGGAGACTGCTGATTTCCCTGCTGCTATGGACAGCTCATGAACACTGCACCCCAAGACACAACCCTGCCCCCAGGCACTTGGCCAAGCTGCCTCTAGAGTTATTTCTGTTCTCCTTCCCCTTAGGAAAAACCCTTTGTCCCATCAACATATTAGCAAGTGGATATTTTACTTCTCATTCAGTTATGTTCTCAGAGAAAGAACAAGTGATGAAAGTGGCATTTGGAGGCATTTCTTGATGAATTGCAAACTGGTAAACTGCTTGGAAGCTTTTGAAATGTGAAATCTATTAAGCTTTTCAATCAAGCAATTCTGTAAGGTACTGTACTTTTTTCCCCTCCAAAGATGGCAAATATACACTGGAGCTTGCACTTCTCAGTGGGTGTTTGTGTTTTCAGTTCCACTTTTTATAGGATCTCAAGCCACCAAACGCTTCAGTGCACATCTCAGTAACTGATGACAAACTGTGGTGCCTCTAAGCTGAGTACATGGACCCATTTTCCTGGGATCCCTCAAAAAAGGGCACTCATCCTGCAGTCCATTTCTCAATGCAGGCGAGCTCAGTCTTTCCAGGAACCAGCCACAGGCCTGGTGTCAGCTGCAGTGCTGACTGTGGACTATAAATACTTGTTAAAATTAAAATATGGTTTGCTATCAGCCTTAAATAGAGAGGAATAATTATGTCTAAGCCTAGGTTAGCTGGAAGATGTGACCTTATCAAGACTAAATGGCTATCAAAAATTATGAGCAATTTTCTGCAGTAGATGGAGAAATTACACTTTGTCAGTTTTCAGCTTCTGTTGTGAATGAAATTCAACCTGATACAGAGAGAAACCAGGCAAGAGATGAAAACCTCAGCTCTAGCAACTTCTCCCTAAAGGATCACAGAATCACTGGGTTGGAAGAGACCTTCAAGATCATCAAGTCCAACCCATACCCCAAACACCTCAACTAAACCCTGGCACCGAGTGCCACATCCAGTCTTGTCTTAAACACATTCAGGGATGGTGAATCCACCACCTCCCCAGGCAAACCATTCCAGTATTTTATCACCCTTTCTGTAGAAAACTTATTCCCAATATCCAGCCTATATTTCCCTTGGCCCAGCTCAAGGCTGTGTCCTCTTGTTCTGTCAGTGCTGCCTGGAGAAAGAGACCAACCCCCACCTGAGCACAGCCACCTTTCAGGGAGTTGCAGACAGTGACAAGGCCACCTCTGAGTGTCCTTTTCTCCAGGCTGAACACCCCCAGCTCCCTCAGTGGTTCCTCACAGGGCTTGTGCTCCCAGCCCCTCACCAGCCTTGGTGCCTCCTCTGGACTCTCTCAAGCGTCTCAAGGTCCTTCCTGAGCTGAGGGGCCCAGAACTGGACACAGCACTCGAGGTGAGGCCTCACCAGTGCCCAGCAAAGGGACAGAATGACCTCCCTGCTCCTGCTGGCCACACCATTCCTGATCCAGGCCAGGATGCCCTTGGCCTCCTTGGCCACCAGAGCACACTGCTGGCTCATGTTGAGTCTGTTATCAATCAGTACCCCCAGGTCCATTTCTGCCTGGGCACTGTCCATGGCAAACATTCTTAACCTGATGTTCAACAAGGTCTTTACACATAATTAGAAGAGAACTTTTTCCAAAGTACCTACAAAATGAATCACATCCTAATGTGGGCTTCTCCAGCATGAAGTGAAGAAATACCCCTGAACATAATTTCTGAGATTCCCTGCAGTGCCTGTGACTTTACTGAAGAATGGTTAAAGATATGCAACTCCTTGAAACATATTTTGAAACTGCTTTCCTGAAAGACCTTTATTTTTTTATCATGCAAGGACACAGACAGAAACATTTGAAATCTATTTTCTCATTTACTATGGTCTGTGATGGCTTTGGAGGGAGTGTTTTAAAACCTTTTTTTTTTTTTTAAAGTCCATTGAATTAAAACTGAGTAAACACAGAAACTGATAAACTGTTCCTGCTAGGGGCATTACCCACTGAGTTGTAGAGCTCCCCTATATTCTCCATGCATTACTGAGGTTAGTTCTGCCCTTCAGAGAAACTTGAATCAAGACAAATTTCAGTCATAATCTCTCCCAGACTTGGCTGCTCTCAGGGTTGTGTGCCAAGGATTAATCTTCCCACGTAGCATTCCCATTTTCCCCAAACATATGGCTGGACTGCATACCAGCAGGAAAGAACACTTCAAGTGTGTCCCTAAAATTGCTGTTTTTGAAGAAGGTGATGTTTCCATGTGCAATGGAACTAGCAGAAATAATCATTCTTATGCACAGGAAGCTATATGAGGAATTTGCTGTACAGTTAGTCAAAACTTTCTTCTGAGCAGGTTAAATACTTTCAATTCACATTTGAAACCCCCTGTCAAGAGGTTCCAAACTGTAATGGCCATAAGTTAAAAAAAAAACCATAATGCAGGCAAGGCTTGTAGGTTTCTGGAGAAGTTCCCCCAACACATTACTGCACAACAAGGGGAAAAAAAAAATCAATTACATACATTTGGGTAAGCCTCAAACAATAAAGAGAAAAGGTCATAACAAAACCAAACCATTTTGCAAATAATTATGTAAGAATATTGCCCAGAAGAATGGTGTTCTGAAAGCAGTTGCTTTGTGGTTAACATTAATGTCATCCTACAGCACTTTAATTCCTATTCTGCTGGTATACCCAAACAGCCAAGTAAAAATGGTAGAAAAATCAAAGCACCTAATATGTTGTTGGGGGTTTTTTTTTTGTGTGTGTTTGTGTATGTATAAATATATATTTTTATTCTCAAAGTACTGCAAGTTATTTACTGTGAGCCAGAGAAGACACATCTATCTATAGACCCTAAGTAGAATCCAGAGATTAAATCACTACAAGATCTTCTCTCTGAAGTGGCTGGGCTGTGATTCCCTGGAGACTCCACACAGAGTTTTTAACTCAAACAAAGAGGCACAAAAAGTCATGATGTCATTTTTGCAACATTTGATCTAAAGTGTCCTAGATCAACCAGAGAGTTAAGGAAGGATTGGGCAAACAACCAAACCAAACTTGCAAAAATACTACAAGTCATATTCTAAGCCAGAACAAACCAATTAAGAGCTTTTGAAAGCAATTTTGGTTTACACCAATAAAACTTGCAAAGTCCCCAAAATCACAGAACACAAGGGAACCTTTAGAAGAGGACACAGTTCTCAGATTTTTTGGTGACCAGGGAGAAAAAGGGGAAGAATATTGTGGCAAGATGTAACTAGGAAAGAGATGAAAATACAAAGTTCATTTACATAAGCTTTCTACTCAGTCTTACTCTGAATTGCCTCCAGAGGACCAAGCCTAAAGTAATTTAAAAAGGGGGGGAAGATCCATGAAAACATGCAACTGCAAAGCCATAGACACCTTTTCACCTGTTTGCTGTTTATTTGCTTTCTTCCAAACGAACATTTTTACAAAGAAGAAGCTTCTTGGTGAAATGCTGTTATTTACTGAAACCTCAAAGCAACAAAGAGCCAGTACAAATAAACTCTGGAGAGAATTTCCTACTTAACATGTGAGAAGCAGAGATCAATACACTGGGCTAGATAGCAGAGCCTCTGAATCTCTCTGCCAAGTAGGAAAGAAAAGCCTTTCTGACTGCACTTCTTTACTCAGGCCATTTTATTACTGGCTTTTTTGGGTCCATTAATAAAAAAAAAATGTGTATAACATGTGGTGTGGGAGATGGGAAAGAAGGAAGCAGTGGTTAAAGTATCTTCTCCAAAACTTATAGAAGTGGATAGACAACTGGCCTTAAAGTTCATTTCATTGCTACAGTACCTTCTATTGTTTATAATTTTTGATTTATTTGTTTTTTTGTTGCTGTGTATGCTGATGCACTGTTTTCTCCTGCTTTCACACTAGGAAGAAATACATCCAGAGGAACACATCCTCATTAGATTTTGCCAAACATCTAAAACAGAGCTTCAGCTGAGTTAGTTTGAAATTGATAAGTAGAGCCACACCCACCAGGGCATGCTTGTGCTTTCAGCTTTTGCATAAATATTTGTTCATGAGGTCTCTGCTTATTATGCTCAAGCCCAACACATAATTTGACTCTGAGTTAAAATAATTACTATACCCAGGAACACAATCACGTCTATGATTGTGTATGATGCAAATATTGAAATAGTTATTTATATATTATATAATATTGTAATTGTTTAGCCACTGATGGAATAATACAGATGATACTGACTAGAGTGGGCATAAACTCATATGCACCATGTGTGCAATAAAATATCTCAAAACATGACAGAGATTGGAATGACAGGAGAAACCCCTCCTAGAGATTCCCCAAGTTTTATTCTTGGCAAGAAAAAGAGACCAGAATGAAGACCCAGCTGATCACCCCTATCTCAGGTGTGGCATCATGACACACAGAGACATTTTATTGTGAAAAAATAATTTTCAGCTGAAAGCTGTTTTGAAATATTGCATCATTTAAAAGATATTGATCACTTTGTATAAAAAAATGTTTTGTAGGAGCACCCAGCATATCCCCCAAGTTAAGAACTTCTGCAAGAGTACTTGAAAAACACTGGTTTAAATCAAACATCACATTTTTTGGATGCAAACTCAGATTGTCAATGTTGAGGCTTAAATCAATATGAGTAATAATCATTATTATCATAACACTGAAGGAGTGATGTGGACGTTTTATGCAAGAATTTTACATCAGCTCTTAATTACCAGTTTTGTCAATATAGACATGAAATTCTTTTACAGTTAAGTATTTTTGAGAGGTGCATGTGAAATAGTAAAAAAATAGAAAATAGCTGTTGCCAGCTAGCTCTAGCTGTACTGTAAGAGTACTTCACAGAATACTTTAAGGGATTTTATAGAAAGAGAAATTTTTTTAAAAAGAGTACATTCTCCTGGTTTTACCTGCTGCCTCTTGATGAACCAATTTGCAAAGAGGAAGAGGAAGAAGCATTGGCCTCTGGAGTCACAGAACAAACCAGGGCTCAGGGAGCCTCCTGCATAGTGGGTGATACCACCTGAAAAACACTTAAAAGGAGGAGAGGAGCTTGCCCACATTGGGATTACAGAGGCAGCTTCAGAGGCGTGGTGGAAAAGCAGAAGCTTTTCAAAAGGCTTTGGACTGGGTGTATGCTGGGAAGTCCTCCAAATGTGCTAGAGAAGAGCTCTGCACTGTGCAGTTAGAATTCTTCACATGGTGGTCAGAAGAGAACTGGTTTTCAGGCATTCTGTCTAGTTTGTATCAACCATGAACACTATTTATAGAGTGGTGTTATTCTCATTTGTTCTCTGATCTTCCCAAAACCACAGCTGTAAAGATGAGAATGCTCTGGATAAAGGGCCCATTGCAGTCCTAGTCTTCAAATGAGCTTGAATATCTGTAGTGTGGAGCCCTGACAATTATAAATTATTTTATAGGAACTGATCATTAAAAGAGAACACTTAAAAAAACCCAATTTATTTTAGAGGTTAAAGTGTGACTTGTTTTTTTAATTTGATTGGTAATCTTCAAAGAGGCAACATTTTAATTTAAGGGTCAGCTTAGACTGAGAGGCTAACCAATCATGTAATCCAGATAAGTCTCAGTCTAAAGAGGGCAAAGATGGCTATGCATGATTAAAATATTCAAAGGCACCTTTGTTGGTTCACTGCAAGCTTTTGGGATGCCTTGAACCATACTAAAGGAACACTCATTGAAGAAAATAGTTTGAGAGAGATCTATCATATTAGTATGGGTAGTGAATCCTGCTTTATAGCAGGAAGTAATTTTAATATAATCATCCTTACTTGATGAGAACTTGTAAAACAGATTAGCAAGGTCTGATTATCTCTACTTCAGAAAACTTGAAATGTTCCATGTTAAATTTGCAAGTAACTATTATCTTCTTACAACTTTTTTGCTTGTACTTCCCATAGTTCCTTTTCTATTAATGTCACTTAATAAAGCATAACCATTCACATTGTTCTGCCTTTAACTAAACACCACAAATCTTATATGCTAGGGAAGAACGTTTTACAAGTCATATCCCATTTGCTTTTCATGACAAAATATTCTCAGATACTTTGCACATAAATACCCTACTGTAATGTACTGTAATCTTTTTTCCTCAGAAAGCAAGAACTGTCTTGCAACAACAACAACAACGACAACAACAACAACAACAGGCAAAGAAATTATAAGGTCCCAAAAATAGAACTTGATTTACCTCTTCACACCCATAAGCTATGGCTGGCAGCACACCTATCACACCCATACCTAAGTGAGCACACACCTGGTCCTTCATCCACCAGCAACTTTTGTGCCCATTGCCCTGTTTCATATGCACTGTTCTTCATTTCTGTAGGAAGAGATAGAACAACAGTTTCTACCTATTTTCAGAAACTAATTAAGAAACTTGATCTCAGCCCTCTGGCTCAAAGTAGAAAAGAGTAAACAGATGTGGTGGGCACTTGCTGGCTGCACAATTACAGCAGTTTGAATCAGACCTCTTGACCAATTCATCTGAGTCCTGTAGCTTCAAAAACTAATTCCAAACCTGCTTCTCTCTCACAAACACAGCAGCAAGGGTGTTTGCCAGCCCTGGAACAAATGCCTGCTGTGATACCCAGAGCAGGATCTGTCTGATGCCATGAAAGAGACTGGTGACCTAAGAGGGAAGGAAAGTTTATCTCTGAACAGAGAACACAAGTGAAATACAGAATGAGGTCACAGCTAGCAAGGTATTAACATGGAGATTACCTGAAGTCTTCCCTGTAATTCCCTGGTTTTTTGTTTTCAGGAAAAGAAGAGATGGATAGTTTTGCAGGAGACCTGCTTTATATTTGTGCTTAGTTCCAGCAAGCTCATTTTGGAGGCCTGCTAAGGCAAAATACCAACTCTCAGCCCCAGATCCCCCCAGAGTGGTTCTTGGGCTCCCTCCATGCAAGCAGAAAACTTTCAGCTCTTTCACAAGACAGTGAAGAAACAAAGAAAGCTTTCCATAAATCAGAATAATGTCCTGTATTTGCACATTATGCTGACAAACAACACAGTGCCAGAGCTGCTACCCTCTTCCTCATGGTCTGCCTCTATGGCTTCAGGAGAGAGAGAGGTCATGTTTGACCTGAAAACTCTGGTAGTGCAGGCAGAATAAACATGAACCCTATGAAGGATTGACCACAGATGTGCTCAAGCCTAATTTTATGCTTAACTAATGAATTTAACTTGTATGAGCATGGTATATGAAGGCTGGGTTCATACTGGGAGGTGTATGAACCTCATTAGGCCAACTTACATCATCTGAAAGCACAGAAAAACCTACAGAGGTCTTTGTTTGTTCCCAAACCTCTTTTTCAGGTAAGTTGAAGTCCAAACCAGGCTATAACTCCAAACTGATTGTGCTTTATATGGCTCCTTGCCAATGTTGCATTTGATGCTGAACCTAATTACTGGTTCATCTGATATGATTCACTGTAAATTAAAGGAACACTTAGATTTGAAGGTGCCAGATACAAATTAAATACTCCAGTAATACAAACTTCTTACCCTAGTGGTCATTTTGGAAATTTCCATGCTCAGTTGACAGAGCAAAATCTGGCACAGTGAACAGTTCATATTAATTAAGGTTATTGATGTAAAAATAACTACAGTTGTATAACTGAGCAAGATGTATTGTGAGAATTATTGACTCCAACAGGTATTTTATCTAAAGCAATGCCCATGAAATAGGATGACCTTTTATCTATTACCTGTTGGGCTTGCAGCACCTATGAGCTCTAGACTGATGAGTTTCCTACTCAGAATGATTTCATTACATGTTCTATTTATATCACCTTCCCCCCCCGCCACCTCGATTGACAGGAGAAAAAAAAAAAAACACCAAAAAAATGTCACCCAAACCTGACATGCTTATGGCATGCAAAAATGTGATCAGCTAACTACAGTGATTGTCAAATGAACAGTGACTCTGGGCCCTTGGGCAGAGGAGACAAAGCTCTGAAGCTCCCAACCCAACAGGTTAACAGTGTTAAATATTGTATTATTTGTCATAACACATTCATTTAATGCATGAGGAGATAGTTAAGGCTCCAGTGGTCGAAAGCAAAGACATCACAGGGATGCTTGTAGCTTGAAAAGACTGACTTTAAGAGAAAACTTTAGTTTATAAGACTACAGCCAGGGAAATGACCTCAGCAAGCACTGAAACATTCAAAACACTTGCTGACTTGCAAGGATATCACAGCCTAGGAGTGGCACATGGCAGTCTTCATCAAAATAAGGATCACCTCTTATTTTGGGCCCTCAAGAAACAGCTGGAGTTTCAGAATGCTCAGCCCCAGGTAGATCCAAAGGGGACCACAATGCCATGGCAATCAGACTGAAGGATACTGAGCCAGATAAATGGAAAATAACGAGAAAGAGTAACTTTAAATTACATGATGACTGCTAAATTACACAGTGGCTGCTAGACTAGAGAGAGAAACTGTATTCACTTTACCATGTTCTCCCCTCTGAATATTGCTGAAGGGCTTTCAAACCTGGTCTTACAACACCTCTCCAAGTCCAAATAAATTATAGAATACAGCAGTCATACTGTGGTGGAACAGTTTTAAATAAAATCGACTATTAAAATTATCCAGTCTCCTAGAAAATCTTTATTTCCCCTCTGAGCTCTACAAATCACACCTCTCTCTGCTTTCCTCTCAGGGTTTCTACTGAAGTACAAAAATCTTTAACTGGATTATTATTTGATCCTTTATAGCCCCAAAATTAACTTCTGTTGACTGGCCTCTTAAAAGGCTTCAAATCACAGAAACATTTCTAGACATCTCCATAAAATAATTCATGGTGCTGAAATTTGCACTGTCACCATTAAACCCCAGGATTAACAGCTGGCTGAGATAACTGAGCATTTTTGTAATTTCTGTGGGTTAACGATTTAACACTTTCTATAGGGGAGGACACATCAGGCTGAATCCCTCTGCAGGTGGAGAAGCAGCCTCACTATAAACACAACCAGAATTTCTTTTCCTTCTTCATGATGTTTTGCTAAGTAGTGAAAAATTATGAAAAAAGCCCATCCAACCAAACACAGAAAAAAGTTCAAGAAAACCAAAAGAGTCAAATATTTGTAGGGAATTTGAGCAGCACACATGCAGTGGCATATGGAGAGAGCTGAGGTACTCAATGACTTTTTTGCCTCAGTCTTCATCAGAACGTGCTCCAGCCCCAGAGAAGTCAGGGGTGCCCCACCCCTGGAAGTGTTTGAGGCCAGGCTGGGTGGAGCTGTGAGCATCCCAGCCCAGAGGAAGCTGTCCCTGCCCATGGAGGGCAGGGGATGGATCTACATGGGTCTTTAAGGTCCCTTCCAACCCCAGCCATTCTAAGAACCTCTGAAGCAACTTAGAAATGTCTAGATCATCCCTGTTTGGCCACCTGGCCAGAAAAAGACACCTTCCTACACAGTTTCTCTTCTTTTTTTTATAAGACTGCTCTCAAGGAAACTGTTTATTGTATAATCTGCAACAGAAGCACCTGGCAATTCTAATCCCAACAACTGACATTAATCTTTGCATTATCTTCAGGTACAACACCCCACTGTGGATAGAGCCTGGTGTTTCACACACAACCCCCTGTATTTAGTCTGCTGTGTCTTTATTTAAGTGCTCAAATTAATGGCCTCATATTCAGATGTTCTAACTACCTAGCAGTAGCTCATGCTGGCTTTTAACTCACTTCTAGCTTTGTGAAGGTCTTTATTTCCACACTATTTCTTTTCTTTCTAAGCAGCAAATATTAATTTTTTACCATCCACACTAGTAGTTGTAATTTTATGCATTCATGAGAGCCTGCTTTTTTTTAAACCATACCACTGCTCTGTGAGTATAAAACCATAGAACCTTTGGTATAACTGATTACTTCTCCTAAAGGGCATCACAGCTTCAGAGATTTCTCTCTTCCTAGGAGATCAGTAGAATCTGCATAATTTGTACTTCATGACAAAACAACAGCTCACACTCTGAATTAGTAGTGTTATACTCTGATGCATGTCAGCAATGGCAGTGAAGTTCTGGCTGGTTATTTAACAAAGAAATTAATTTGTAGCTGTCAGTCATGTTTTCCACATTTGCTTAGATTCTGAATTTATTGACAAGCTATAATAACTGACATTTAAATTGTCTGTTCTTGTAGAAGCAAACATGAAGCATGGACCTAAAATATGACATTTAATTCTTTATCCCTGCTGCAAATAGAGAAGAGACATCATTTGCTGCTTCTGTAATTCTTCTATTTAAAATGAGAATTCTCAAATTCCAGCATGCTTTTAAAGTAGCATTTGAAGATCTTAAATATACTTCTTCCTGAAATATTTAAGCCTATTTCTCCAATTCCTTGAATGCAGTGGATTTTATTCTGTCAGACAAGTACAAAAGGGTACATTCATCCCTCTCTGCTCCTCTACCACTGGCTCCTTCAAATCCTAATTAGCGGGCGGTGATGGAGGGGGCCTGGCTGCATCCTGTTTGTTGCTGCCACGTGGGAATAGGGCTTGCAGCTTCTTGTGTGTCACTTTCCCCATCTGTGGGACTGCCCTGGTGCTCACACATTCGCAGAGATGGGGAGAAAAAGGACAGAACCTCCAGCTTCCTCCACTCCTCCAGCGAGGTGCTCGAGGGCAGTGCCTTGGGGCAGCTTTATCCCATGGGAGTGGATCACAGCCCAGCCCTGGGGAGACATCAGGGGCAGCTGTACTTTTGAACTTCTACACTGATGCTGTAAGAATATTCTACAACAATTCTTTAACAGGAGGAAAAAACAGAACAAAACAAACAAAACAAAACCAAAAAACAAACAGCAGACCAAACTGCACAAATTCCAAACCTTTTTTCTTCCTCTTGATTCCAGTCACTCCCCTTCAGAGGAACAGCTTGATGAGCTGCCCACTGTCTTGTGTGCTGACCTCAGGTCACTGCCTGCTTTCAGAAATATCACAACCAAAAGGTAAAAAAATATATTTTTTTTGCTATTTTAAAATAAATGCTTCACTAACTAGACCAATAATACACATTGGAAGTCCATCCTTCCATACAGATTCTGCTACAGTCATCAGACTTGAACATATACAACAGGTGGTGTTACCAGTCTGAAGAGTTTGGCCTGGATGGGCTGAGAAGCTCATTTGGACAGCAGGACTTGAACCAAGTACTCTGACAAGGCTGTGAAAGCAAGTGAAAAAAATCCCAGGAATGGAATGGTCTGCCTCGATTTTGAACATTTGGATTTTATTACAACCTCAGACTGTACACACAAGACAAAGGGGGAAAAGTCAGACTAAACTACCCAGGAAAAAAAAAACCCCTGAAATTAAAACTGGGAGACAGGAGAAGGCTGATGCCTGAACTGCACAATGCCACCTCTCCACCTGTCTGAAAAGCCTTTTTGATGGCTCGCCCTGTCAATCCCTCTGATTGCAACTGGCACAACGTAAAATCAGCCACTTGTGTAAATCGCTTTTAGCTGATTATTTTAAAGAGGCTCCACTTCAAATACGGGGTTAAAATCCTCTTTCTGTTGCATGATAATGTTTTTCTTCAAGAGGTTTGATTGGCCTGGTGCTCACACATTCACTCTGTGGAGAAGGACTAGGGCAGTGATTGCAAAAATGACACCCAGCACAGCCCCAGTAAATCTTCTATTGTGTCAGAACACAAAGAACAAAACTAGCTCCTGGTTGCCTTAAAACCTAGAAGTAATATTTTCTTTCTTTTATTAGTGGACACATTTTTGAAAAGCAGCAACAGCTGATGATTTGAGTCCTTCACTGGTCCCCTAACGATGACTGACCAGAAAAGCAGAGTATCCTTGGCTTCCCTTCAGGCCTTTAACTGCTCCAGCTGGCCACTAAGTGCTCTCTGAAAGGGCCTCTGTGTGACACATTTGTACACAATATGGATCCTGCAGGTTCCCTAGCCCCACAGTACTAGTTAGGCAAGTGTTCCCTTCCTGTGTTGGCTATGTCCTGCCTTACAGGCATGGATCTATGTCTTTTTTTCCCTTTTTGCCAGCTTCCCTGGATTCTATTTTTAATATTCAGTTAACTTTGTAGAAAGTAATTATATTCTGCTCATTCTACACCAGCTGCTATTTACTTCATCCTCCATCAGGCATCAACAGAGCATGGGGCTGCAAGACAGAAACATTACTCTGGCAAGCATAAATATTTCATTTTTCACACCACAAATGCGTTGATGATTTATTAATTAGCCTAAAGGCCTGCTGCTTCTGCATAGCTGAGTAGCAAAATAACTCAGCTATGACGACTGAGAAAGTCTGTGGCTCACATCCCATTGGAAAGCTTTGACCAGCAGCATGTCTGAAGGCTAAAAAACATTTCCAATGGGCCGGCACTAAAATTACCAAGATAAATCTTGGACATCACAACCTTTGGAGCAGTTTTGGAGAGATGCCTGGTTGAATTCCAAGCAGTGGCAGCTCTGATGCTGGCCTCGTGCTGGTTCTGCAGAGGGAACCTGTCTGGCTGCTGTCAAAGACATTGTCAGCAGAACTCATACTCTATAGCAGCCATAACACTCAAGCAAGCCAATAAAAAGCAGGAGACTGAGCAACAGTGTATTATTATTCTTTGGTGTTTATAATTTCAGATCCAGGCTGGAAAACATATCTTTTTCCTTTAACAAAAAAAAAAAAAAAATCCTGAAATACTCCTTTAAAAGTTCAAAGGATCATTCCCATGTCTTAATTTTACTTTCAGAACAGTCAAGACAGTGCCTACTAAATTTTGTTTAAAAATTCAATAATTCAGAGGTTGATTCTAACAATCTCTGAATTTTAAATGAAAAGCAGAGAAAGGAAAGATGACTATATCAAAATAATTTAAATCAGTTTTAAAGCATGCTGAAACACCATTCCAGTTCTAGAAAACATGCCTATCTCCATTCTGTTTGCCTTCACTTTTAATTAAACTAAAAAGAATAATTCTTATCATCACTGTAATGACTAAGTGTCTTTGGGCATGAGTAAAAGTCTGAATAGGGCTGAAGTGTTTGGGTGGGCAGTGCTTCAAACCAGTGGCTGGTTATGAGTGGCACCCTTAGGAGTCAATACAGGGGCACCTCTACCAGGGACCAAATAACCCAGGGAAAAAAAAAACAAAACAAACCCAGGGGAGCCTCAAGGAGCTCAGCAAAGGCAAATGCAAAGCCTGCACCCTCACCCTGGGCAGCTTTGGTAAGGGAGCAGCCAGCAGGTTGGAAACCAATTATTTCCTACCCCTGGGCAGGTTCCATCACTTGTGCAGTGCCCAGAATACTGTTCCCTCCCTAGGAGAGGGGTATTGATGCCCCCATGGAGGAGGGTGGAGCAGCACACAGCTCGGGAGGGGCCCAGGGAGCTGGGCCCGCTCAGCCTCCAGGCGAGGAGGAGAAAGGGGGACCTGCCACAGTTTCCAACCACCTGGAGAGCAATCCAGAGAAGATGGAGCTGACCTTCCTCAGAAGTGGTCAGTGAAAGATTGAAGAAATATTCATAAATCACAGCTGGGTATAAGGTGAGAGGGGGAAAAAAGCCAAACAGAACAGCATGAAAAGGTTAAGCACTACAGAGGTTGTCCAAAATGTCTGTGGAGTCTCTGTAAGAAAGGTGGTCAGGGCAGGGCTGTGTGAGACCTTAGCAAGCTGGTTGCTCAAACCCTCCCAGTGGCCCCATCTAACCTAAATTATTCAGTGATTTAATGAGTGAAAGAAATAAGTGGCAACTGTTATTTATACAGCCTGCTTAATAATGGATGTTATTTGATGTTTATATCATAGAGCCTTGACCCTATTCAAAAAGAATTCTGTTTTGTTTCCCTGTAAGGAATTATCTTGTGTACTCTGAAAAATTATCTGACATAACAAAAACTAGAAACATTTCAGTTCTAAGGTTCTCAAAATGCAGCCGTTGTCCATTTTGGGTTGAAAACACATTTTAAAAGATCAGAAAATTTCCACGGAGATAAGTTCTGCCTGGCAGCTGCTATGCATGCACACACATCACTTTGTCTCTTCCTAAAATAAAGCCTGTGCTTTTCACTAGCTACCCCTCTTGCCTTTTTTTAAGGCTTTTTGGTAGGATATTTAAAAAAAAATAATAAAAAAAAAATTCTGAGACTGGTCCTATTAGCAATTTCACTTTAGTTTTCTTATTTATCTTTCTCATGCAACCAGAGACTCCAGCAGGGACTTGGTAGGTGGTGTAAAATTGTGCAGCAAAGAGCAGAGAACTGATGCCCAAGAGGGGTGGTGTATGACAAGCCAGATACACAGTGGAAGGTTTGGAAAGGGATAAAGAGAGGTACCAAAAACATCAGAGCTGGGAATTACAGTCTATGTCTCTGGGCCTCAGTACAATGCTATCCAGTAGAAAAAAAAGCTGGTATGAGGGAAGAAAAATCATTTCAAAGTCCCTTGCTGACACAGTCTGCCTGAGGTTAAAGACAGAACAAAGCCAGAGTTAGACTTCTTCCCCAGAGTTATTTTTAAGGTTACTCCTGCTCAGCAGATAAACATCACAAGCTCACACAAGGGAAAAGGTACAGGAGACTTGGATGTCTGCCTCCTCCTGTGCTGGCAGCAGGAGCCAGCTGGTGGCCAGGACAGTGGCAGCAGCAGCACCGTCACCCTGGGGAGCCTGGGGCCACCTGCCCTGCCAGTCCCAGCAGCACCTGCCTGGCAGTGGGGCTGGCACAGCTGGGAACCAGCCCAGCACAAGCACCAGGCAGCCAGAAAAGGGCTGGGCAATCACACCTCAAAAAACAGAGGTGAGAGGACTTGGCAGATGTGAGAAAACCAGGCACAAACCCCTCGTACTGGAGGATGTCCTCAGTGACCTGTGCCCTCCAGGGGAGTCACCACTGCCAGAAAATTCCATGTCCATCAAGATTGGACACTCAGCACTTTCTCTAAAATGTGTCTTGGGCAGCTCTAGGCCCAGCATTCCCATTCAGGCTGCCAGCAGGGTGGGCAGCCCACCACAGAGCATGCTCAGCTGAGCGTCAGCAGAGCTGAGGGCTGGTGTTTCATTGATTTCTGAGAACAGGAGCTTTCAGATCATGTTTATTTCTGATTTTATAGTCTATACTTGGAAGTAAAAAAATAAATTTGGGCAATATATTTTGCTTCAGCATGGTGTTAGCATTAATACTCATCTAAAAAGACCCCTCACAGCTGTGTTTTAACATAGCAAGAATTGATTTACACCTGGACCCATTTCTCTTTGACACCTTCTAGCAGTTCCTGTCAAATGCTGCTTTATATGTTTATATTATTTCACTCTATTCTGCATTAATAACATATGCTTTGTTATTATCAACCTTAGTATTCAGTGAATAAATGTGGCTTGACTAAATTTTTCATTAGTGCTACAATGAATGTGCATGTTCATATACCTGCAATTGAAAATGTTTTTTAGATGGACAGCTGTTCTAATGGCCAGCAGCCTATGCTCCTGAAACAAGGATAGCATCACCTCAAAAAGTTACCCAGAGCAACAACAAAGATTCAATTCCCATGATAGAAGTTTTGCTTTTCTTTTTCTTTTTTTTTTTTTTTTTGTTTCTAAAATAATCCTGGCAGTTATATGTAAAGTAAGGTGCAGAATACCAGTTTTTATTGTAAGAAAAGCAAGTATCTTAGGGTTTTTTAATATCTGAAAAATTCCAGACTTTTCATTTCAAGTTGTTGCAAAAAAAACCCATCTGAGATCTTACACACATTTAAGACATCATCACTCTTCCTGCCAATATTTACTCTAGAAGACAGAAGGAAACCAGCATAGGAAATAGGTTTGTTTATTTGCTTTTAACTAAAAACATCGATAAAATATGATACCCTATATCTGAGAAAACTGTCTTTTTACTCACTTCTAGGGAAATCCCTCATCCCCGTAACGCTTTGTCAAGAGGAAGGTAGCATGGGAATAATTACCTCCTGAGCACTTTTGCCAGCACTGTCAAACCTTTAGTTGCCTTACACTCTCAAATTTTTTTGTTGAAGTAAAGAATTCAAAGTTATCAATTGCCAGTGTGCTGACTTTTTTGGGCTGCCTTGAGCAGATGTCACTTACTACAATATAAAAGGCACTGTAGCTGTGATATGGAGCACCATAGCAACAAGGGCACGTAGGAGAGGGCTGTTAAAGCAGGGGAGTAGGTGTGACAGAAGGCCTGGGGTTTGTCAATAATTCACCCTTTATGGCAAGAGGAAATTGATAAAAGGCATTTTAAAAGAGTTAAATCTATTCTATTTCTGTGATCACATAATACATCCTTCATCAGGATGTGAACTAACACCTCTAATAAAAGGTAAAGGACATACAATGCAGTGGCTGATCCCTTCAATCCCATTTCCATGCTGCTCCACACAAATCAAAATTAAATGCTCTCCTTGAAGAAAAGACACTGTAAGTATCTTCCCAGAAAAAGAAGGGACAACAGCCAACATGAAAGGGACAATAACATTCAGCACTCCTGGTCTGACCCTGCCTGATTGTCCCAGTGCCACCCTCATAATTCATGCAAACGTTTGCTCTCAGAAGTGAGGCTGAGGGGCCTGGGAGTGTGACAACCATGTCAACAGTGACTGAATCTTTCAAACCTTTGCCTCTGACACAGCAGGACCTTAAGTCACATTGCTCTGCAGTTGGACAAGGGAGAATTTAAAATAGAGAGTTTTATGTAAAAGGGAAAGGCCGCTATCTGAACACAAGACTTGCAACATAAATAAACCAAAGGAATCTTACTTAAATGTAGCACTATTAACTAGAACTCTCTTTTTGCTTTGATATTTGTTCTAAAGTCTTTGATGCATCTTCTGAATTTTTTTAAGTGATAAAAGCCAATATTTTTATTATAAATGACTACTAAAATATTAAACTAATCTACTGCTCCAATCTAGAATAAAAAACTATTATGTCTTTATTATAACCTGCATGGCCAAACAGCTCTGAACTTTTTAAGCTCAGCACTGTCTCCTAACTTACATTGGAGCAGCACAGCTACCACCATGTGCTAAGGACCAAAACCCACTCTGAAATGCAATCAAATAGGATAAATACTTCTTCATCCTCCGATTAGGTTGTGAGAACTTTCACCCTCCAAAATTAATACTACAGCATGTAAAAAAACCCTAAATCAAGCCTCGTTTGTCCCCTTATACAGGGGTTAAATATAGAGGTGTATTTCCGGGTGTCATGAAAGCTTCTAGAAAGCAGCTCTTGAAGTACCCTAGAACTCCAAGTTATTAATGATTTTAAGCAGCATTTCAAAGCAGAAAAATAGGCACTTCAAGGTCCATAAGAGACAAAGGCATGTGCTTTTGCAAAGCTCTGCCCTGGGGCTGATGAGGTACAGACAGAGGCTCTGCACCAATTCCCTGAGTTTATTTCTGAGGTGCAGCTCACCTGGCACACAGGACACTCAGATACAGCCAAATTGCAAATCTTCAAATTACTACTGAGCCCACTTGCTATCCACGTGGGAGCAGGAAAAAGGCAAGGGATTTTGCTGGTGCAGGACCCACACAATAACGTTGCATGAACCATACCCATATTCCCTGCCTTTTAAAGGTCAGGAATTTTCTGGGAGTTTTACAGAAACAAGGAGTTAGAGAAAGAAGACCAGCACTTTACATAACCCAGGTGATGCTCACTGCAGTTGTCTTCTGCAGGTGAATCCTGCCAAATACTCAGTGTGGGGAAAAGAGAAAAGGTTTCAAGAGGAAAGAGCAGAGAAATCATTTTGGTGTATGCAGAGTCAGCAAAACACTCTGTCTACAGCTGAGTTTAAAAATGAATTGACCTGAGTGGCACAAGTCAAGGAGAAAGCTGTTTCATCAAGTTGTGCTTGCTCAGGAGTTCCCTCTGGGCCCAGGGGGGACCTGTTCCTCTGCAATTATCCAGGGTCCCCAGCACTGGAAGGTGAGCAGACAGTGCAATACCCTGCAGCACCAGCCAGACTGTAAAAGCACAGCAAAGGACACAGCTCTCACACAGAAAGATTTTGTGGGTTTGCTTTTAAAGTTCTGAATGGAGTTACATTTAGGTAAGTCCTGGGCTGCCACCAGCCAAGCAGACTCTTAGAAGCAGCATGCTGGAATGTTCTATGCTGCTGAAAACCTACATGTTGCTTCAAGTATCTTCTTAGTGCCTTGCTTTGCTTTTCTGATGATGATCTTAATGGTAAATACACTTTTCTTGTTCCCAACATAATGGCCAAAAATTTCTACTGACAAGGGTTTTGGGAAAGCCTAAAGTTGCAGACACTCCTGAGAGAAGTAATCCATGTTTCATTGTTAGTTTTTTATTGTTTACTGTTTTAAAAGCTACAGAAAATTACCTTGAAAGGCTTCCCTGAAGAATGAAGAGAGCTTATTATATTATGTTCTGACAGAATGGAGTACAATTGTCTCCTCCTTTGCAATTTTTTTTCTAAATAAATATATTTTCTTCCATTTTTCCTTCTATATGCATTTACTATATTTCTCCACAGTATTTCATGTTCAGCAAGACTGATAACATTCCAGCTACTTTTTGTGGCCCCCTTTCATTCATTGACAAATTTACATTTAGATTATGTATTTTTACCTGTTTTATTGGAAAAAAAGGTCAATAAAAGCACATTTGATACTGTGTTTACGTCCAAATATAAATAAGCATCAGTAACTAGTCTTGAATTTCTCAGGCCCTACAGCAAGAAATGAAAATGCTGCATTGTTTCACCTAGCTGGCTCAGTCTGCAGGGGGGAGCAGATGGAGACACAGGTACAAACCTGCTTACTGGGGTGGTGGGAGGTAAAAATCCCCAGGTGTTACAAGCTTTACTTCATTCCACAGAAGTGCCCTGCCTTTGGGGCAGCAAACCATTCCTTACAGCAACCTCACCAGCTCCTACAAAGCCAGCACCACCAGGAACACCAAGCCTTCCTTGTCACAGAGAGTCACAGGATTCCTGGGAGAGCTGAAATCCCCTGTCCCTCAGTGGGTTGTAACTGTGCTGGACACATCTGCCTCAGACCTTCAGCTACTGAACGACTCAGCAAGCAACAAAATGTCTCTTATCCAACAACATGAGAAATTAATGCCTGCCCAAGGTAAAGAGCCAGCTCTGGAAAGAAAGAATCCCAGTCTGCTGATTGTTCTTGATTCTTGGTAGCCTTTGACCTCAAACTACACTCATGCAATCTGTGAAATAGGAATGGAGTGTAATAACTTGCAGAAGCAGCTATCATTATAAGCCAAATTCTGCCTGATCACTTCTAAGTTATTCAAAAGAACACTCAAACTCTTTCCTTGCAAATCATCCAAATGCTGGTGCTGGGAACACTGAATGCTCAGTTATGTCTTTAACTGCAAATGCTCATTTCTTCAATAGTTTTTTTTTAATACACTCCACTCCCACTCTCCCCACCAGAAAATCCCACAGCAGAGAGCTTAAAAACCTACACTTTAAAGTTTCCACTGCACATAATAGAATCATTCATGCTTTTTTTTTTTTTTCAATTTACCTTTATTAATCTCACTTTTGAAAAGGACAACCAAAAAATGTAAACTTTCCAAAAGCTGAGAAAGGTATCTTCATCTGAGTGTCCTTTTTTGCTACAGAAAGGGAGAAGGGTTAGGAAAGCTGCAATGTAGCAACAGAGGATGAAAATGGGTAAGTGGATAAAAATAAGCAATGAGGAAGCATAGATATCACTTAGTGCACATGATATCAAAATAGAAAGTGTGTATATTTGTGCCTATGCCTTGCCAAGGTTTGCTGCAAGGAAAGCATTCAATATTGAAGCACCTCGAGATATAATTTGAAATATCATTTTGAGAAAGCCACACAAAAAAAAAAAATTAAAAAAAACTAAGAAAAGAGGGGAAAGCACCCAAAAGAATAAACACAAGAATTGTCTAATTCAAATGCCTCAAAATGGCAACAGCCTCGAGCACCTGGGGGGAGGGTGAGCAGGGAACAGGAGTGTTATCACTTCTGGAAGGAGCTTTGGTGGGTCTGTTGTTTCCAGCTGCCAAGGCAAAGGTGGCTGCTTTGCCTTCTCCTCCAAGGCCAGGGCAGGCCATGGGCACAGCTCTGCTGTCTCTGAGGCCATTCCAGCACTGCCACACACACACTGCTACGTGTGCCACCTGGCAAATAACCAAATATTGGCCCCATGGGCCCTCTGGCTTGCAGGCAAGGGCTGTGCAAGCACAGCTTTGCAGAGGGGGCCTGGCAGCCCCCAGGCAGGTACAGGGTGAGGGGTCAGGACCATGTCACACACAGCAGCCACAGCTTGTGCCCGGCAGAGCCAGCCCATGCCATCCTCACCTGGAGCACAGGAAAGCAGTCACAACTCAGGAAATGCCCAATACTCCCCAGATCCTGGCTGGAACAGCAGCAGAGGAGGAGGAGGAGACTCCCTGATGATGCTCAGAGGGAACAAGCACACAACAAGAAACTACCCATACCTTTATGACAGCAGCTCATTTTGAGGTTTAGCTCTTGCTGTTGAGTGCAGAGCTACCAGGCAGAGCAAATGACACTGAATCATCTGAGCTCAGGACTGTGCCCTGCGTGGGCTCTGAGGGCTCTGCCAGCAGCTGCCTGGAGACCCAGCTCACTGCCACTGAGTGCCCAGCACTGAGAGGTGAGCAAAGCCCAATCCTGACAGCCATCAAGGTGTGCTATTCTCTGCTTCCCCAGCTCTCACTGCTCTGGGAGGAAAGGTTTTAAAGCCATTAATTCAAAACCAGAAAAGAATAACATTTTCTAGCAATAGTAGAGTGAAGAAATCACCTTCTCCCTGAAGTTGATCCTGCACAGGTCTATTAACTTTAGTAAAGGGAAGACACAGCTGTTTAAAATAACAGCACAACAGATTTCTGTCTGTTATGCTCAACAGCAGTGGGAATTCCCCTCCATGCCTCACCTTGTAGAGCTCTGGCTGGGAGATGCTCCTAGGGTAAGGTATTGCAGCTCTGGAATTTGGAAATACTACTCTACTCTTTGAAGGCTGGGGAAACAAAAAGTGGGATACCATAAGAAGAGAGCAAAATAATGGCAGGTTGACATAAGGGAATGGGGCATTTGCACAAAGTTTGTCTGCAGCAGATAATTTTCAAATGTAAACCCCATTCAGTGAGAGAAGAAATCAAACAGAAAGACACTGTTGAACATATTCCCTGGTCTCTCCTCAAGACAAGGAAAGAAAGGGTATTAGATCTGGTTGAAAAATCTGTAAAAAATAACATAGCTCACATACAATACCTGTGTATGTGTGCTTTGTGTGCATGGCCAACACACACTGAGTCTTCCAAGAGTTTGTTCATTATTCAGAAAACATCTGCCAAACCACTCATGTGCACATCCAGCTCTCAAACAGGAAATGTGCTCTCAATATGACTACATGCTTACAATTTAGGAAAAATACTTGGGCAATGCAAATACTTGGGCATAGTCTGATGGCCTGTACAAGTTGCTCAAAGCAAAGCCCATGTAGATAACGACCATGGTTTGTCCCAGGCTGTCATTCAGTGAATAAGGTGGCTGAGAAAGGAAAGTGAAACAGGACAGTTTGGAGGGAGCTGGGCACCAGCCAGCCAGGCCCTGAGCTCTCAGGCCTCAAGCCACTGCTCTTGAGTGCAGGGTGACTTCACACAGCTTTGCAGTTAACCCCACACTTTAAAAAAAAAAATCAAAAATTACTGGCTTGAACTCAACATACCCACAGCTCTGCAGGGCTTTTCTCCAAGAGTATCAGATAAAGTACCTCCTATAGCCACCACTCTGCTATTTCTCACTATTTTCTCCCCCTTTCTGACCTTCAGTCAGTAAATTAGAGTTATTTTTCTCCCCACTATCACATTTCAAAGTCAAAGCACGCTACAGAGCTAACACATTTATGACACTTTCTGAGCTGGAATCTCTCCATTCCTACATTGAGTCCAGTGGGGCTGTGAATAACCCACAGCACACAGCACCCTAGAGGCCAGACCCCGATGGGCTGGGCATCACCCCATTCCCACAGGCAAGGCAGATGGAACAGGGGATTGGGTGCAAGGGGATCCTCTTCAAGGACTCTGGGATGTGGCTGCAGTGTATGAGAAGAGCTACAACCCAAGCAGGCTGGATTTCCTAACATCAGTAAGCACCTCCTCCAAGAAACTGCAATTTGGTCTCTGACCACCAGATTTTTGTCATATTGATCAGTCATTTGCCACTCACTTGACCAGGCTGCTCAAAGCTCCATCCAACCTGGCCCTGAACACTTCCAGGGATGGGGCATCCACAGTTTCTCTGGGCAAAGGGCAGCACAAAGATGCCACAACAGCAGAGGAGGTCTTCATTCTGTTCCCTATCCAAGCATCCAGCAAGCTTCAGATGTATAATAAGCTGCTTTTTTAATAGAGCAACTGGATTTGCTAGAGAAAAATCTTGAAGTTAAGTAATTTAATTTAGCTACTAGGAAAAAAAAAATGTATGTAGAAGGCAAAGCTTTGTTGGATGAAAGAGAGAGATGCCAAACTGTTTCAGTAAAGCTGCTGGGATGCACAGGAAAATTGGCTCAAATGCATGTTTCATTCAGTCTCTGATATATTGCAGTTTGTTTATATTTCTTCAGCAACTCAAAATGCACTTAAGTAGGAAAAATGTTTGAGAAGATTTGCTCTACTCTTTACTCCAGCAGGCTTTCACAAGGCATGGGCATTACTCTAAGTCAATTATTTTTTGCTTCATTGTCTTCGCCTGGGTAGGACTTCTCTGCTCAGTCAATGAAAGCTGTTACAGAGCTGACAAGAAATTTCCCAGCTGAAAAACACCCCGAGTGCCAGTCAAAACTTGCTGAGTGAGTTCCTTATTCCATCAGGAGGCCACTGTGCCTCTCCACAGTAGAGATGATAGACTGAGGCACGAGGTCTCCAGCAGGCCCACGGTTGCCTTGGCCTCAAACTGCAATTGCCTGCTTTTAGGGCATCTTGCCCTAAGCACCAGCCATAACTCAAGAGGATTTCCAAATGCACTCTCTTTTCTGGGTTGTTGAAGCGTGCTCTCGTTTTTTTCTGGGTGTGAAATGAGAGCACCTGGCTTGTTTACTACAGGAAGGAAGCACGAGTTCTCACCAGCAATCCTCCTGCAAGCTGTGAGGTTTGAAGCAGGAAGCACACAAAGATAACCCATTCAAGGTACACATCGAGGAGCAGTAAAGTTGGACAGCCATTGGCTGCAAGAGAGGCTCTCAAAACCCACTCCCAGGAAATTAAATACCTCAGAGCTCTTCGCTTTCCAGAATTTTCCTTGGCGGTACAACCTGTCAAACAACTTGCACAACAGAGCCACCCCTAGGAGTCTTCATCATTCAGAAACCAGTTACATTAAATATATCCAACCTGCCACTGAAGGTTCAGGGCATCCAAACAGATCAAGGCTGGATATGCCACAGGACTGTCACCAGTTCTTAGAGTCTGTTCATCCCCCTCAGTCCCTCACATGTAAACACCACCTGTGCCCCACTGACTGAAATGAATATGCCCATGAACTCCCTCCAGTTTTATGGCTGATCTCCAGACTTTACTGAACTATGCCTCTTGCACATCTGATGGGTTTGTCTACTCTTCCAGGAGGGGCAGCCACATATCCCAGTCTCCATCTGCCCAAATTTGGCTTGGACAGAACCACTTCTCTGTTCAAGCTAAAGAAGTGAAGTCCCTATGCCCTAAGGTCAGAATTTTGTCAAGGCACAGATTTTTGACATAACTTTCAAGGTTATAAAACATTCAAAAGACTGTCAGTTCCAGACTACATTTTTTTTGGGAGAATAACTCACTGAAAAGTTACAAAGGTTGCTTTTAGGCATCTAGTTTATATTCTTAACTTGATTTACCCCTGAATGGTCCTTTGTAAGCCATTTATGTTTCCCATTTAAAATAGAGCAGCTACAAATTCTTCTGTTATCTAAGCATGTCAGAAATGAAAATTAGATTGTTTTTTGCATTCCTTTTATCACACCAGCTCGATTCCACGCCACACATGAAAGCTTGGTCTCTGCTTTCTTCTAGCCAGAAGCATTTAATCCTCTTAATGGGTGACTCACCCGACTTACTTAGTCTGGTCAGATAGGAAATCATCTGCACAGCCAAAGAATTACAAGTATGGAACAACACTGCATGAAATTACCTCAAGGATTTCCATATGGATCTTGCTGTCTACAAGACTATCCTACCTAATAAGCCCAGGGGATTCAGATAATATATTTACAAACCTTACTTTCATTGATTTTTTTTTTTTTTTAACTCTTTTCCTCTCCTCATTAAACAAGACAGATACCCAATTTGAAGTCACTGGTTAACAGCTAAAAGCAACTTTTGTAGGCTTTGTAGCAAGTAGGAGTGACAAAAACACCTCTTCTATCACTTCCTGTAGGTCAATAAAATACAACATGATGAACCATCTGCTGCTTGTATAATGGGTAGAGGCTGGAATAACACATCAGAACTAATCTGGTCTTTTCAGGGTTATCTTCATGAGTTTTAAATGTAACCTCCCACTGGCTACATGAAAGAGCTGACTTAGCTCTGGAATAGCTGAAGTCATTCTGTCTTAACAACCTTATCTGCTTCCATTCTCACCATAGCCAACTCATCAGGCAGCAAAAATATAAATTAAATTACCAAATTTACCTTTAGACATTTCTCACAAGTCCCCAAAATAGACTATTATTTTAACAACACGTCCAAAGAGGTAAAAACAGGGAAGGTGTAACATTAAGGGTCAAATCTTGGGTTAGGGATTGCTCACATCTGGGAGAAAAATCTGTGGGAATAACAAGCCAGGGAAGTCATCTGCTGCACAGAGGCAGGTGGGGGGTGGATGGTGGGCTGCTGGAAGGAACAAGGAGGGGCTGAAGGCCCCTGGGCTGTGCTGCAGGAAGCTGCAAGGCCTTGGCAAGGTGCACACCGTGGAGCAGCTAAGGGACACCCCAGCCTCCCATCCTGCTCCCACAGGGCCACAGCTGGACACGGGGCACAACACAGAGCCTAACACCCATCCCAGACAGCACTTAACCTGGGAAACCTGGGAAACCTGGGAGCAGCCCAGCACCCTGCTGGGAAAACAATCACCTTTTGAGAACCTGTCTCTGCCCAGCTCAGGGGAAGCTGCCACCAGCTGCTCTACATGATTATTCCTTGCCTCTCCTCACGCCATGAGGCTCTGCAGAGAATACAAAGTCTGTAGGGAGGGCTGATGGGATTTTCCATGAGGCTTTCTAACACTGATCTGTGCCTTTCAGCTGGTGCAAAAGCAGAAACACAGGAGATTAAACTCCCACTGTTTAAATCTTATGGAGGATAAGGGAGAGTGTTTAAAAGGCAGAGCTGTGATGCAGATGGATGTATTTACATGTCCTAGCTTACTCAGTAGTAGAAATTACATTTAATTAAGAAGACAATAACCACATTCAAATAGCATTAACTTTAAACCAACTAAATCCATTAAATATCTTCAGCCTAATTTCTAAATACTATTACTTAATTACTGTATCTCTTCTGATATCAATTTAAGCAGAAAATTTAGTCTCTTGAGGCATATTGAACAAAGGCTCAAACATTAGCATCAGTATCTCCTTGTTATTTCCACAATTATCTTTCTTAATACGAATCACTAAACACAGTTTCTAAGTGGTACTTTCCTTAAGTCTTAACTTGCTTTGAGTTTTTCACTTCAGCTGAAAAAAAATTACAAGGACATGACAAAACTAACACAACTTCTCCCATCAATCTGCAAACTAGGAAACCATCTATGCTGAAAATAAAATCAAAACTCTGCATATGTAAACGTTGAAAGTCATGGGATTTTTTGTTGTGGGTCTTTCTTTTCTGTATTTCATCCCCTGTACAACAGCACTGGCACACTTCAGCTGGAGGCAGCCTGGTAAACTCCAACTGTGGCTTGCTAAAAGGAGAAAGACTGCTCTTTCAGGGATATTTCTTCATCTGCTTCCTCATTTTGGCAGCTAGACCAACAAGAAAAATATTTTAAATATTCTATGTGTTTGTGGTTGTAGCATAAAACAGAGGGATTACTGTGTAAATTTCTCAGTGTTTTCATTAAAAGCTATTGTTGTCTGAGGTCTTCTAGGGCTGCCTGGAACTGAAACTGAGAATAATTTTTAGATATTTCAGAGCATTATGAGCTGTCAAAAATGCTAAGTGATAAATGCAGCTTTTTAACTCTTCATTTTTAAGAACTCACATGTCCCAGAAAACAGACATTAACAGGAAATTTGGTTCAATAAATCACAGCTGAGATTGACAAATACAAAATCATTCAAAACCCACCAGTGAGCTCTTCAGAACACTGATGCCAATATCATACAGCTCAGTTGCTGAGTGAAATTTGCCTAAGCTCAGATGGGGTGATTTCATGGGCACATAGATTAACAAACCCATGGCAGTGACATGCCTTTTACCAAGGGAAATTAGAGTTTTACAGCTCTAAATGTAAAGTGCCACACACATCTGGCAACAGCCCCACTGCAGGAAAAAATTAATAGATAAATATTCCCACCTTAACAGAAGATTATGGCCCTTACAAAAGGCAGACCTGACCTCTCCAGAAGAATCAAGACAATGATATGAATCACAAGCACTGGCAACGTGGTGCCCCTGTATCCCCTTGCTGCTGTCACCAATAGGGACATGATCCCTGTGCTTGGAGCACACTCTGAACGTGGCTGTGACTGTGGACTGAGCTCTGCATGCCAAGGGAAGGATGGCTTCTTCCTCACTGTCACTTTAATGCTAGACCCTGTCTTCAAGCTATTGAATCCACCCAGCAAAGGGATGACCTCCACATTTTCTCAGTATCCTCTGCAATCAGCTGTTTCCCATCCCATTGCAATCCAGAATATCCTTCTGCAGCACTGTCACATGTTTCTCATGAGCCTGCTGTACCCTAAGGCATTACCCCACTTTTCCATCCCAGGGAGCTGGAGGGTGTCAGGAGGGTTCTGCCCTCAAAACAGGGACACATTTTTCAGCAACAACAGTCCCTCACTATTCCTGTCACTAAAAGTATTTAAGTATTCTTCAAGGGAGTGATATGTTGTCCACAAATAGCTGTATGTTTTCCCTTGGAGAACAGAGTGGTTCAAAGAACACCGAAGTGCAGTTTTGTACTAAGGCTTAAAATACTCAAATCCCCAGCATTTTCCTAACTACCCACACTGACATTAGAAGCTTCTTCCCAGCTCACAGCTGGGGTTTTAGGTAAGTGTTCTAACTCTTTAGTATTGATGAATCTTCTATATCCTCATAATGGAGGTACGTGGCTATAAATCAGGAGCAACGTCTGATCCAAAGGTTTCTGCTACTGAAGTGAAATGTCACAGAAATTACAATCTCAGGGCATCCCAGGCCTAGCACATGCATCAGCCTCAGCAGAGTCTAAAGTTTGCTACAGCTCAGTCAGCCATCCATCCATCTACATGGAAATGTGCACCTACCTCATCTGCAGGAATTGGGCAGAGATCATATGCACAACACCCCAGCTGCTCCCAGACAGTACAGGAACTAAATAAATTTGTTTCCAAGTTGAAAGAAACAGGGAAGACCACCACTACATGTTATTTCTTTCCATGTGTAAGATCTTTGTTTTACCAGTTGGTTTTGCCAGAATCCTCTCTTCTGCTGTCTTGTTTGTTTCCAAAGCTGCTTTACCCCACGTGGCCAAAATATCCCCTCACTGTATAACCTACTGCTTCTCCTGGGCAGCTTAGACCAGGGTGGCTTTTCTCCTCTCACTAGCTGAAACAATAATCATGTCTATCCATGCCTAAGCCACATAATTCAGGATTAAGCATTCCACTTGGATAAATGCCATTGACTTCGGCTCATCACTTCAACATGTTTTTACTTGAGGGCTAAGGAAATGGTAATAGCCAAGGATAGCTTTAACTGGCAGATAAAAGGCACTTTGGAAATTCAAAGACATTACACAAAAGTTTTCCTATGGAATTGAAGAAAAGAAACAACAATTAACATTTAGTTCTGTCTTCAACAGCTACTTCCCATCCTCCATTAATTATTTCTTATTTTTACAACCTCCTAAAGAAAAATAACGCACCTTGCTTTTCTAAACACAGCACCAAACCATCTGAAAGCCTCCGTGGGCAAAGTCTGTGCTTTCCAGGACTGGCAGGTGCAGGCAGGGAACGTGCCACAAAGCACAGGCTGTGGAATGTGCCGGGGAGCGAGGCCTGATGGAGCCAAGTGCTGCCTCCATCCTGGGCATGGCTGCCTTTCCTCCCCGGGCAGCTCCCACTCTCCCTGCCCTGCCTGGGCACTACAGGCACAGCAACAAGCAGCACAGCCTGGATTTACCAACGGGATGTGCAAACCACGGCTTCACACTGAGTTGTTTCAGGCTTAACACGGCACTTTCCCTGACAATTTAAGCAGCAAGGTAGACCCAGCTTTGCTGGCTGCAGCCTTAGTGCTGAGCCAGGTCAGGGAACGTGAGCAGCAGCGCAACAGGTGAGGGAAATGAGTGATCTGTGCTGGGGGAAAGGAGCAGAAAGGGGCTGCTATGAAAACAAGGAGTCTGAGGAACTCGGGGTGGCCCTAGGGGGAAGTGCCTGATAGACTTCATGGTTTTATATCACATTTAAAGTAAATTAAACAGGAGCTTTCTCTTTCTAGCAAACTCTGAATGATCACATCTCAAAAGACACACAGATTTTCCCAGGAAAAGCATGGGTGAAGACAGCACATAACCACTCACACAAGGGCAGATTTCTGACTGAGAGAGACCCCTTCACAGCATCTTTAAGAAATAAAGCTTAAATATTTTCACCATTTTCCTTCAGCTACTCAACCCTAACCACAACTACAAAGCTATCTACTAGAAAAATAAGCACTGCCTTCAGGTATTGCACTATAAAACCAGACAATTTGCTCACACACATGAAAGCAGCACACTCTTTAGTGGGACAGACATTTCAGAGCCATCCAGTTATGGGAACAGCTAAAACACATGCAAGGGTTTCAGAGGAGCTGGTGACCTGACCCTGGGAAATGCTACATGCTCTCAGAACATTATCTCATGGCTTCAATGGAAACTAGACACTCAGACCTCTTCAGAGCCCCTTATCCAGTCAGAGATCAATTTGAGAATTTTTTATATGTGCTTTGAAGAAGAAATAGGAAAATATTACAGGAGAGTACTGTCTTTGCATTAAAAAGACCCCTCACAAACATTTGCTGAATCAATACGTGAGTCTACAATAACTGGTCAAGCAATTTCAACAGAACAAAACAGCAAGGAAACAAAAACAATCAAGGCAACAGCTTAAAAATAAAGTCTCTCATTTTCTCTCAAGGGAAATAACATTTCTTGTTATGGAATTCATACAAGTTTATTTTTTAAACACAGTCTCCTGCTCCCCACAGAAAGTGAAATGCTTATTTGGGGATTATATTAAAAAGGATAGTTACTTATAGGGGTTGTCTTTCTCTTTCCTCTGCAACCCACCAAAAAAATAAAATAGAGAAATTTTATTCCTATTTAACCTGAACTGTACTTCTATTCTGAGCAAACTCTTACAAAACCAGGCCAACCTCACCACCCTCAAATGCCTATTTACAGCCACATATTTCATAAACCAAACAAGACAATACCTTTGCTGGCTCGATCTAGGGAGAAATAAGCTTCCTTGCAACAAAGAGAAGGCCTCCTGAAAATCAGGCAGCAAGTCATAAAAATGGAGATCTGCTTTGGCACTTACTGTAATATAGAATTATACCTTAGTTTGTGATTTCAAAAGCGATGCAATTACCTTTCCTCGGGAAGTAGAAAACCTGGAGGTGACCAGGTGTCTTAAAAAATTCATGTTGGTTTCATGGCTTTTCCTTGTCTCCACAATTAATAATTATCTTGACAAGTGGTTCTGTTCAGAGTCTGATGCTCCTGTAAAGCTGATGGGTCTGCATTGAAAATACCAAAAAAAAAAGCAACAAGAAAGGAAAATGAAGAAATCTCGTATTACTTGGCTTCCCCACCTACAGTGCAGTGTGCCTATGAATCCACTGGTATTTTACTTGTTTCTATTCAATATGCAACTTCTACATTTTAGATAACATACCAAAAAAAAAATTATTTATTTTGTTTGGAGGTTGTGGGGGGGTTTTTTTTGGTTTTGGGTTGGGTCTTTTTGGGTTTTTGTTTTTTGGTGGTTTTTGTTTTGTTTGGTTTGTTTTGTTTGTTTGGGGGTTTTGTTTGTTTTTGTTTGTTTGTTTTTCCTAGGTTTTTTGTTTGTTTGTTTTTGTTTTTGTTTTTGTTTTTTGTTTTGTTTTGTTTTGTGGGGGTTTTGGTTGGGTTTTTTTTTAAACTGGAGAATGTGACTTATATTTCTGAACATACAAAGAGTGGAAATGCCTCAGCATTAAAAACACAATGAGAATGATTTTAAAGCTTATAATTTCTATAAAACATTTAGATACATTTCAAATCTAAATGACCTGCTGGTGTGAGAGCTGTTTTTTTCGTGTTATGTGACAGCAGAATCCTGAGATCCTTGTTCAACCATGACTCTCAGTGAAATTTAGGAAAAAATTGTCTGAGCCAAGACAGCAGGATTCAGTCCCAGAGATTTCTCTGCAAGGCCCTGGGGCCAAATTCATTCTTGATTTAAATCAGCCCAGCAGAACTCAAGTCAATAAAATGCCACTGATTTATATCAGCTCATATTTATTGCTATAGCACCCATGCTTACTTCCATGCCCCTACTGTAATAATTTTCCACCATTCATTAGGTGCACATAGAGCTGACAGAAAGCACAAGGCAACTGACTGCTCTTTGCAGAGCTCCAAATGTCAGATTTCCCTCATTTGCAAACAAGGACTTGATCTTACTAATGCTGGTGGAAATAAGGATTTCTACAACTCAGGCCCGTGCTGCTCCATTGGGATAAATGAGATAAAAATCCAGAACTGGAACACAGAGCATTATTGTTTGCATTGCTTTGAGGTGTGACATGCAGGGAGTTTTAGGGCTGGCTCTTTCTGTGTTATCTCACTGGTAACTCCAGTTCTATTTAATAATATGAAACCTCAGTGACATTTCTAGGCAGATTCCCTGTTATTTCCCACTCAGTTGCTTTATTTTTTTCCTTTTATCATTGTTCTGCAGAGATGCTTAAAACTAATTTGCACCAAAATGTCCTTTTATGCCATTATTTATGGAAAAATTACAAATCCCTAGAAATCCAAAGACAGAATGGGGGATGGCTGGCTGTGTTCAAACAGCCATTCAAACAGGTTTACTGAGCACCAGTGGGGCAGCTGTGAAGTGAAACCCCTGACAGGCCTTTGGTTCAGCTCTCAGAGTACATTCCTTCCAGGAGGCACCCACTGTGTTCCCATGCCCCAAATCACACAGCCCAGGAGGCCCTGTCACCTCACCAAGGCTCTCTCAGTACATCCCTAATGCTTCTTTCTTGGACAAAAAAACCTCAAACCCTAGAGGCATTTATCCTCAAAGACCAGGTTATCTCTCATCTGGTATAACCCCCCAAGAAATGCAAAATATCAGTAGATAAGAAATCTGCATGAGCTGTCCTGGTCAACCAACCCACTCCTCTGACACTGCTGTCATGGATGTAACCACTCTCCTGTGAACTTCTAGGTTCCTTCTCCAGGATCTCCACTGAAACTCAGACTTAATTCATTACGTCCCTGGTAATTTCATAAACAACAGCAAAAAAATCACTTTCAATCTACAAAGCCAGTGTAGGAATAGCTACCCAGCTAAGCTGCTTTCTTTCAGTATCCTAGTGGGTTGTAACAGTTCAAAGATATTATTTTAACATGTTGATCATTTATCTTTTACCCTGGCTTCTGCTAATTTTGAAGGAAGAAGAAATTGTACAATATAGTGTTATGATTCTAATCTTTCTTCCCTTTTTTCTTGTTTTCCTTTCAGAGCCACTGCTGGAGCTTCATTTAAAACAGGGAGATCTTGTCTTGTATCCCACTGCTGCACAAGGAAGTGCTCTCAATATGCACTATACACTGTACCATTTAATTTCTTAGGCATGTGCTACTTTAAATAAATGGAACAAAATTCCAAAAGCAAATCTGCAACACTTTCAACCTGAAAGTAGTCTTACTTATCTGTTATCCTTCACATGGGCTGAAGTACAAAACCTTTGGTTGAAATTCGTGAAGCATAAACAATCTTCTGAAAATGTCTTTTGTTCCATGCTAGCTGGTTTTCACATGAGCATATCCCATAGACAGATGGACAGGTTGTTTGTGAGTCAATAGGACTGTGAGGATGACTTTTCTGGTGACTAAGTGTGGTAAAACACTGGAGGTCAGGGGAAGCCTGAGCTTTGAAAAGTCTTTCCCCCTTTCAGTTTAAATGGAATCAAAACTTCAGCCCTCTAGGTGCTTTTCAGTACCTGGGGCTTGAATCTGATTATCTAAATCAGTATAAGGATGACATAATCCAGCAGTTTGTACAGGGTTTTGGACCTGATGGAATTTCCACAGGAGTTACACTGATTTCATTGACTTTATCATTGATTTCAACTTGACTCGAATCAAGGCATTCATTACTGCCTTGAGATATTATTAAGTTGCTCTGTAAGTTTCTTAAAAGTTAAGAAACTTAAAGAATACCATCTGAGCATAACAGAGCCAGGCTGCTCTTTTTTCTTATTCAGATACATATCTAGTATTTTTAAAAAAACTTCACTGCTTGCCTTATTAATATCTCCAGGCTAGGAATATAATGCATTAAGATGGGTTGAGTTTAATTTGTTGATTTGTTTGAATGTCCATATCAGTACTGCACTAGGGTAAAAACCTCATACATACAGTTGTCTGTTCCAGCATCTATATTAAATCAGTTTCTTATTATTAGTCAGTACCTCTTGTAAATGTCAAAACTTTACAGCTGTCACAGTCAACTTGCATGCAGAAACTTCTGGCTGGAATTTTGTAGTTGAGTATTGTTTGCCTGGAATGGAAAGAAATATATGTAATCTTAATTTAAAGATCAAATGCCAGAATACCCTCTGTATTGTAGGTTGTGAGACAGCTTCTATTAAAGCTTTTCCCCCGTAAGAGTTCTTGATAAAGAAAGTAAGATTAAAATGCAGAAGATTAAATGAGAACACTCATCCAGCTGTCCAAACACGCATCATATTTTCAATAGTAATAAATCCATGTTTACCAACCTATACAATTCTAAAACACTTCCCATGCATAGCTCCCACTAAAGCAAACAGAGCTTGTTCTGAGACACTTCAGAGACAACACCAAATGAATTTCTCTCTACAAGTTCCTGTACTAATCCAGTAATCATTCCTCAAGGCTTTCTAGCTCTGCTGCCATATGGTTTTCTGTGGGGGAAACATTAGAAGTGAATTTGTTTTGTTCACAGGAGCATCTTTCACTGGAACAGACAAGCATATATTGTCAATAATCACGATGGTTGTGCTCCATTCCCCTCAGTGCACAGAGCTGACACCTTTGCTGAGTCACTCACTGTGACAGGGCTTCCTTCATATTACTCAGTGCTTCACAGTTTGGGCTGCATTTTTAATCTTCCCAATTGATGTCTGCATCATCATCTCCTCTAACCACCTTAGATCTGTGAGGCCCACCTTGAATGCCTTAAAATTCTTAGCATTCCTAAAGCAGATCAAGATGCCTGGCTGGGAGATGGCTCTGCCACTCTCACCCTTGCAGCACATGGCAGCAATTATGTCATTCTGAACAGCCAGTGTGAATTTGGATACTTGATGCACAAAGTCCTGAAAAGGCATGTGGACAATGGCTTGCATTTGAACAGAAGGAATTAAAAGGAGCAAAACTATTGCAGAAGGAAGTGAGTCCATAGGAGAGGAGACAGATGTATCAAAGCAAGGGATACATCAATGTATTTATGAGCATTTGTCTGGGATGAGGAAATTCAGCTGTGAACAAAGGGACTGCTCCTGAAAGGCATCAACAGGTGGGCTGCCTACACACATCAAACTCAGGGAAAACAGGGGGGGAAAGTCACTGGATGTCATTCCTTCTCTGCAGAAATCCAGCTGAGGGAGTACAGTGCTCCATCTGGCAGAAAAGGAGTCAGAGCTACAGAGGGGAAATTTTAACTGTGGCCAAGGCATACATCTAAACATAAAAAGCCTTTCAAGAGAAAGAAGAAATTTAATTTCTCCCTTCTCTTTTCTCTTTCCTATTTATTTTTTTTCTCATGGGAGTGATTTTCTTCTTTATTACTGGCTGGTCTGAAAACAGTGAAATATCTAGATCACTTCAATTTTATCCCTAAGGGTCATGCCATCATGAAAGGCATTTTACTACTATGATGTGTAACTTTATTTTGTCATTTGTTTAGCTCTAATTGGGATATGGATCATATTTATTTTTTTAATTTTCTCTTTTTAAATTTTTTGTGCATGTTTCAGGTGAACTAAATGTTCCCCATTTGTCATTCCTTTATTTCTGCTCTGCAGTAGAATAAGAATTGGAGGACATCACATCCTCTCTAAGATGTCTTGTGATCATGCTTCTTTTTTCTTTGATGTGTTCTGAGTGTGCCCTTTCTTTTGTCATATGCAGTGCTTTCTTGCAGTAACTTTTAACAATTGTGATTGATTTCCTGGCTTTCCTTTTAACCACAGTCTAAAACTTCTTTAGTTTTCCTACTGCCACCATCCTTCAGCTTCTGTATCTTGACATTTTCTCTAAAGACTTTTTAAAATGATTCTCAAGAATCCATGGTTTGATAATTCTTCTCAATGTATCTTTATATACTGTGCTTTAGCTGTATGTAATAATAAAGCACTGAGACAGAAAGCCAAAACTTAATTCAGACTTCTTCATAAATATTAATTTAAATACTTCTGCCTTTCATATTGCCAGTTGCAATTGTGATAAGCACAGAAAGCACATGCTTGGCTTCACCTGAAATAATACTGCCATGTTTCTTATGTCTTCATTCAGCTCCTTTTTCTTGAGGAAAACCTAGAGAAGGTGGAGGCATTGATCACCAAACTTCACGGTGTCACTGAGAGCACGTTAGAGCTGTAGAACCCCCTCCTGTGCCCACAATACCATCATCAGCACCATAGTGAGGATCTGAGGCTGTTACCCTGGCACCTGCACTCCTGGGCTGTGTAACCACCTGGGTGTGAGCAGGTGGCACTGCTGGCTGTGCCGCTGGTCCAGGGGGACACGTGAGGAGCCCCATCTCAGCCAGGCCCGCTGCCCCTGAGTTACTCAGAGAGTCAAGCTTTGCCAGCACCCCTTTGCAATACAATCTCCTGCGTGGGGAAGGCTGCTCAGGTTACACAAGTCCAGTATCAGAGGAAACCAGAAATAAAAACTCTGCCCAAGACAGTTCTGTGCCCAGCCAGCATTTCATTGCAGTGGTCAGCACAAAGGAGCAGCATATCTGAATTGCTCCTTGTCCTATTTTGGGCAGGGCAAAGTAGCCAGTGTAGCCATTGTTTCCCAGCATCAAGGATAGTTTTAAAAACAACCGTGGTGTCACATGAAAATTAGGAAGCAGTTGAGAAGCTGGTGGCAAAGGATAGAAGCCACACAACTTTCTCAGTTGAAATTCATGTGCCTGGCAGGAACAATCTCAGGGAAATTGTCACACTCAAGCCAAGCACATGTTTCCCCACAGCCACAGGAATGTTCATGATTTTTCTTTCTTTTTTTTAAATTTTTTTTTAAAAGGGCCTGTGATAAAAATAAGATGTTGTTGTAACCTGAGGGTTTATCTCATCTTAATTCTCCTCCTGATCCTTTCCCTGCAGTTTATTTGCATTTTGTGATAGTTCCTGTGAAACAGGATATTGATTTATTTTAACGCACAGCTAAAAAAGGCACAACAAGGAGATGGAGACAAAGAGAAGAAATTAAATATGTGAGATAACCCAACCATTCTTTGCAGATGTTTAATGCTAAGTTCAATGCACAAGTGCTGGTGATACATTGGATTATAAAACTCCAGAGTTCAGTGAAGATTCTGGATAACAGAGGAGATATTGCTTTCTGGCAGTAGTGAGAATGGACTGAGAGAGCAGTGTGTCTTCAGTGAAAAGCCTCAGTTCCAGAAGAAATAATGGAATGTGGTATTAGTTGGCTGAAGGAATACAACTGGAACTTTGCCTGCTGCTCAGTTTGATTAAAACCCATAGAGGTGGGTGCATTTAACCAGCTGAGAACTGCCATGAATGAGGTTCAGGCTTTAAAAAAGAGAGTGAAGGAGTTGACTGCAGTTGGCAGGGGTGTCTGATGCATGTACAAATGGATCAATGTTCTTTCCTGTCTCTCTCCAATACTATATAAATCTCAATAGCTGTTGGATGAATCAGCAGAAGAGACCTGAAAAATCAGTTTCTCATTGACTTAGGATCTCCAGGACTTAGTTCTTCTTTTTGCCTTCAGTGTTATTCAATATAGACTATTTGAAAATTAATTGGCAGTAAAATTCAATCATTTTGGAAGTCTGAGCTTGGTTGCAAAGAAAAAATGCTCACTTAAAACAAACATTTGCACATTCACTTTTCAGCATTCAGTTGCATCTAAATCTCTGTAAACCAAACACCCCAAAACTGACCTGAAACTTCCCTCAGGTGTACTCATAGAAGGACATTTCTCACTGAAGACACTACTATATGGAAAGGTAATATTAATTTTTTAACACATAATTTTCTGTAGCATTTTCCTATCTGGGATGCCATTTCTGTTTATAAATATGATGATATCAAGACAACAAAAAGCAGACTGGGTAATGAAGGATCAGTCACTCAAGTGGTGATCCCAATATCATACAGGTATGAAAAGAGTCCTGGACAGCTTGCCAGCATTTAAATGTGCAGCTATAAAACTGTGCTGCCATTTTTCTTGCATGATAAAAAGATGTCTAAAACCACTGGTTATATTGTGGATGGTTCCATTATAGAAAAAAGGCAAGGGAAAAAGTTGTCATATTCTTTTGAGTTGTCATTTTCTGTCCTTGGTATCCATGTGGGGCAAACCCACTGGCAGACTAGTGAAAAGATAGTTTATGATACACTCCTTTCCCATAGAAGTGTGAGCAATTAAAACATATGTGCCTGTTGAAGCTTTTAGTTAGGTTTTCTAACTATGTAAAAGTTATTACTCATCAGCTTCCTCTATGTTATGAATTTAGATGTGAATTCAAACTGTTTTTTAAAAAATGTTTTGGCTTTAAATACAATTTATCTGATGAAATCTACACCCCTAAATCCTTTAAGAGTTCTGGAGAAGCCTTTCCACAATTTACCTCTTTCTTATTTTCCAACAGGAGCAGTAAGATGGGCTTCTATTTCTCCTTCTGCCACCCAGCATCTCTGATCTCTGTCAGCAGAGGCAGAGCTGCAGCCCCTCACAAAAAAGGTGACCACTGCACCCTTGTCCACCCCCTGCTGCTCCAGCCCTGAGAAGAGGAATGTGCTCTCTGCTGATGAAATGGGCTGTTCTTTCCTCTCCTCAGACAGGAAAAACACATGAGGTCTTTCTGGAGAGCAAAAGGCAAACTAATTCTGCTGTGGAGAAGCTGCAAAAATGTGAGCCCTAAACCTGAACCCTTAGAAAAGGGCTAGAATCCAAATTTGGTTCTCTAATTGTAGAGACCATTGGACAAACCTGGATTTAAGGCCATTGTGGGAAATAAGGGGCTGGAGGTGACTCTGACAGCAGAGCTGTTAATAAATGATGACTTTGTCAGATGCAGGACACACAGACAAGGAGCTGCCTGCTGCTCATCTGTGCTCTGCTGAGAGTAAAGCATATTTGCACAGACCTTTCTTTGGCACTTAGGAAGAGGAAAAACTGGGTTTCTGCTGAAAAATGAAATGCTTTCTTTCCAGATCAGCTGCTGATAGCACTCTGTTCCTAGCAATGAGAAAAAGAAGGTTTAAATATTGACTGTATTTCTTATGTTCTGAGTGAGGAGTAAGGGGACACATTCCTTATCCTCCCTTTATCCTCTCCTACTTGAATTTTGCTTTTTTTTCCACTTTCCTTCTGTCCATTTAAGAAGCAAGGAAAATCAGTATTTCCTCAGTTGAAGCAATACGCTGTCCCTGATTTAATACACATTTGCAAATTGTCTATTTAGTTTTATCTTCTTGCTTTCCTAATTCTCCATTTTGTTTGATCTGCAGTACACAGGAGGCTGGTAGGATTACAGGAAGAAAATGAGCTGTGCAATGCAACCTGAGGAGGGTGTGGCAAAAGGGGAATTGCTGGCAAATTGATCCAAAGGGATTATTTTAAAGTCATCTTTTCTAAAGCTCTATTTTAATGGGATTAGAGAGATGCCTGATACATATTTGATTTCAGCAACCTCTTAGAGACCCTTTGCCTGCCTATGATAACTCTGTGCCGTAACGGGTGCTGCAGCTATGATATTTGTTTTATTTCAGGGTAAATTCCATGGGAAAGTAGGATATTTTAAAGCTGTGAAAAGATGTCAAGAAATCAGAAAATACTGATCATAAGGCTTTATAAATATCCCCTTTCTTTTTTTTTTTTTCTTTTTACTCATCATTGCAGCCTACAGTTGCAATATCTAATGAAGTGCTAAACTTTCTCTTATACACGAGACTCATATTTTTATCAGATTTTATGTTTCTTTTAAATCTTCAGTAATCTCATTGGCATAATTTATATTTTAATATAATTATTTTAATTCACTATAGACTCTATTTATATTTAAATTGACTTAGATATCTTGGTTGAGGTCTTGGTGAAGACAGTGGAAAATTACAATCCCTTAATTTCCCATCTCTCTAAGCAATACTTTAATAGTCTCAGCACTTACTCAGGCATTTTTTTCTCAGCTTTCCTGATGCTGTGCATACAGCCCAAAGATGAAGTGTGGTGTCCCACTGGATGGCTCTCCATGAAGGGCTTGTCCTGCTGGATAGGTCCCCACGATTGCACTTTGTGGGGAAGCACAAGGCAAAGCTTCTGATGAGGCAGCTGGCAAGGCCCTGGAGTTGTTGCTGCTTTGTTAACTTTGCCACTTCTTTGGATTCAGATGTTTGTTTCTGCAAATTATAAATAAAACATTTAAAAATAAAAGTTTTCCTGAAGTTGCCGTTGATTTACATTAAGATCCAAGGAAAACTGATTTAAGAGGATTTGAAGGCTACCTACGTCCACCCATTCCAACGTGAAGATAACACATCCAACTGAGCCAAATCAACTGAGCTCAGCCCTGGTGCCTTTTTAGACAGCAGTCAGGTCCAGCTGAGGGCTTTCCAAAGCATTTCCCACTAAGAATGTCTGCTTCCACTGGGCTGCAGCTACCCAACAGGAGCTCAAACTGACTGCAATTAGTTCTGTGTTAAATGTTAATTGGTGCATTTGGCCCCAGGGTTTGCACCTATTTAATACAAAGTAAAGGATCCAGGTAACTCCAAGGAATACTTTTGTTTCTCTCCTTTCTCTTCTCCAAATGTACCTTACACTGTTAGGCTAAGCAACAGGACACTGTGGGGATAGTAGAAGAAGTGTTTCACAGAGAATTCCAATGTTATTATGCAAAAACAGAGAGAAAATAACCCCATTCATTTACTTAAATTTTAGTCTTCCGTGTTTTTACATAAGACTGAACTCAAGAGGTGAAACAAGTGGTCTCAGAACAATGGCCTTAATTTACTTCACAAACGAGACACAAGAGGCCCAGCAGCAGAGACAAAACAGGAGATAGGCTGAGGGGAGGTTTCAGTGTAATTAGTTATGCTTAATGTACTTCCACATTTAGTCTGGGGTTCAGCTCTTCCAGTTCACCTCACAAAGGTAATGGGGCCCTTCTAAGCTGCCAGAAAAGATTTGGTTCTGGCACTCAGGGGCCTCCAGTGCAGATTCACTTGTGTCATTAGAAAAGCCATTTCCTTTTACCTGTGAGCCTAATGAAAGTACGCTTAATTTGTAATTTTGTATAATTATAGATCTTGATGAGACAGATGAATGGGAATTCAGTATCAGCTTGTGAGTTCATCATTTCTTGTATCATCCATTTCTCAATTATCTCTAATGGTTGTCTTCAAGAGATTTATATCTTGTCATTTTCCTCCTAACCTGTGTAACACATCCTTGCAGATCTGTACCAGTGATTTGTCCTAAGGAGACCAATTTGTGACCCACACCAAGTTCCTGAAAGTTAGGCTTATAAAATACTTCCAGACTATCTCAAATGGATAGAGGAGAGTCATCCTTGCATCTCATTGTATTCCCACTGTTTGCTTTCCACTTCCAGAACAGCCAGGTTCTTGGTTCTCCAAGACTCCAAGGTGCCTTCTCACCTCCCATTTCCATCCCCTTCCCTTCCATGAAACCTTGCTCAAGACCAAATTAAACCTCAATAATACAGACAAGGGTTTCTTCATACACTCCTTCTTTTAGATACATTAGTACCAATTCCTAAATGCCCTGTGGTGTTTTCCAGGTCTCAGCTTTCTTTTTTCAACTTTCCTCTTTTGTCCTCCACCCTGGCTTCTGGGCTGTCTATCACAGCAGCCTTCTGGGTCTCTCCTTGCTCCTCTTATTCATGGTGACCTCTTCCTGATGGTCACTTTTTTTTTTTTTTTTTTTTT